>OMNV01003383.1:163373-196850 GCA_900303265.1 Brotula barbata
GGACGTGGCTGTGGGAGTTTTTTCATGCCCTCTGCATTTTCGCTCACATGGCCAATTTTCAAGTGAGCAAACTGAATACAGGGCACTACCAAGCCCTTGACACTGGTACATACATTCTTCCAGGAAGAGTCATAGTTGATGTCACTAAAGGTTCACCGAATCATATCAATACCTGTCTTTCAAGTAGGCCACGTCACGTTTCATTCTTTATTTTCCCCAAACAGGTCTACCCCGACCTGTTAACCAGCTTAGTCACACTTCCATTCAATTGCTAGCTGGTCCAATACCACGCACAAGCTTATTTTTTTACATTTCATTCCCTCACCTTACATTCTGCTGCTTTCAGTTAGTTGATCAATGCCATTTCCACCCCCCCCTCCTTCACACCGCCACCAGTTTGGACCCTATCCTGCTGTCGGGGGTAGGCTTCTCGCCCCGTGCTACTACGCCAACACGATTTGTGGAGGCTTTAGGCATTCGCAAATGCTGTTCGCCAGAAAGGGCCTATGCCAAAACAGACTTTTGTGCATTCGTTCAATAAATAAACCTTTGAGTTCATTATGGGTTATGAGTCTTTCTGGTAGAACTGCTGCTCTATACCATCATGATTTTCCCTAACATAAAAACATTGTTTCTGAAAGTCATTTCAAACACTTTTCAGTTTGTGTGCACTTACAATATGCATGCCTTCCAACGCGACAATTTCAAATCTTTAATTGAGTGTTTATTGCTCTACATGTGTACCTGTCTAGCTTTCAGCTTGAGTAGCGTATTACTATTGATCCATGCTAATCCAAACAGAACGAGCTTTGGATAGCATTGGAGAAAGGCACAGAATCTTGGAATTAAACAGAAAGAACAAGCTCATTTTAAAGGGATCAATTTGTTTGTCTGCTCTCAGCCAGGGACAACAGCAGTGGTCTTGAAAGCTCCCTTCTGTCGTTAGTATTTGATTTCTGTGGAATACTAAATGTCATCAAAATCTGGTTAAATCCCATTAGAAGTGAAGCCATTAGTGAAGCCAAATCATTGCCAGAAGGAAGTGGCAATATACGTCAAAGCAATTTGTCTGAGCAGGTACAGGGTGGCTGCGTAAACTTCAAAAATGCCAAGGCAAACAGGCACCACTGATGGCAACAAGAGTTGACTGATAAGTTATGAGCTCTATCCCAGAGGTTTGGAAATTACCTGCACATGTTCAATGCAATACTCCAATTATGCTAGCATGGACAATATGGGCAAACTGTTCCAGTGTCACTGAAGTTGTTTTGGCTGCTATCCATGTTTCGGAAATAAAACCTAAGGGGCCTAAATCAATTGGATATGGTGGGTACAGATTGCATGATGACCTGTAAACCTCACAGACCATTATCTTGTCTTATCTTATCTTAGGAACCTGTTAGTTATAGCTCAAAAATTCTGGCCATTACCTCATCAACACCACAATAACCCAATTAAGCACAATCACATAAGTTCACCTCATCTGCCTAGTAGCAACACCTGCAGCTGAATCGTGCCGATGCAGAGTGGCCAAAGGCTACACGCTTGGTCCAGAAAAACTCTTACTGTGTTAACGTGACTGGCAAATTCCCCTAAAAAAACAGATCAAGAAGTGAGGGCCACCCTTAGACCATTTCAGTTCAAAGATGTGTTGGTGCAGAGCCGGTAAGTAAGACGTGATTACAACAAATCCAGGCCAAAAAAGAACGTGTTTCTCTGTCACAATAGCAAGAATTCACCGCAAAGGATTCAGACCTTACAATGCACTGAGAAAACATCTAAATATCCACAGATAGGTCTTTTACTATGCAGACTGCAGTCTTCAAAACCAAAATCATGACAAAGACAGACAATGTGTTTTCTAACCCAGTCAGACCTCAGAGCACAGAGTACTGGACATACATTATGTCCTGTATATGCATGCATCTAGTATATGATTTTCTGAGTGGTGAGTTTTTTTTTATGTTTCCCTTGCTTCCTCTCTCACTCTGCACCACATCCCCCACTCCTCTCTCCATCTACACCGAACTCTTCCCCTTTCTGGTTAGGTTTCTCTCTCTCTCTCTCTCTCTGCGCACAGCAGATGAAGGCAGAGTGGGGGTGTTAATACATAATGTACATAAAGCTCCGGCTTAAAGGATGCATTTTAAAGTCTTTCTGTACTAAGGGATGCATCCATCAGTCTCCCTTGCCTACACTTGCTTCCTTTACAGTACATACTAATGGGGGGGTGGGGTCCATCAGCACATACACTGCTCCATCACTCATCTTCATGTGCTCCCTCTTTTTTTTTCAACCCCAAAGTCATGGTCTTTCCTGCCCTTCACCTGTCCCCTGGGGGGAGGGGGAGGTGGTGAATGGGGTTGTGTGTACATAGGGGGTAGATGATTAAGTGCATCTGCCACACCCACTATCTTCTTAGAGCCTAATGAGAGCCACTCCATCCTCAAGTGAAGAGGTTTGCTGCAGGGTAGAGGTGATTAGAGGATATTTCAGGTTGCAGTGTGAAATGAGCAAAATACTCACTGTTGGTGCAGTTTTGAAATGACTTGTGCATTCAGACAGCATGCCGCAAGACACACTACATTTACAACTTTCCTAATTTCTTCAAAAGCAATAAATCAATCACTGAAACAAATTAGACATATTTATCCCATTATAAATTATCCACAGGTATAAAATCTGATGGGTTAACATATTTCCATAGTGTTGCACATTATCAAAATATCTGTGCAAGTGTGGCATAGATACAGTTTTGCTGTATTTTCAATAATTACAGACATAGAGCCAGAAAATGCATTATTACTGTTATTATCTTGTTCAACTAATAAACACTGACAGAAAACTGCTGGCTTACAATATGTGCTCAATACTATGATACGCGACATCTAGTTATATTTCTGCACTCCCTACAATTAATTACTGGATTGTTACACTACACCGTGGACATGCTACATAAGCTAACTTGGACGGCACAAACCTCTATTCTGTGCTGCCTATAGGCTTAGATATCATGCACAGCACACATTAAGATATTGAGTTTCTAGCAGCATAGTCACTATAGAAAAATGTCTTTGAATGCTGGAAACCATTGCCAAAGAGCTCTTAAACAGAAAGAGGTAAATTGGATATTCATTATTCAACTGCTGCCGCCATAATGGAGTATGGGAAAGGTTACAAACTGTGGTTTCTGTCACAAGACAATGGACAGTGGCCATTGAAAGGTTCCACACAGGGAAAAGTGAAGTATAAATCATACTCAGCCCCATCATGCTTAAAACCCTATGGTGTTTCTCAAGAAAATGCCAGCCTCTCTTTACCGGAGGAGATATGATTTAATACTGCATGACTCACAAATGATCACGTGATGGTGACATAATCTTGAAAAATAATATAAATTATTTAATGTTACTTTACAGGTCAGATGCAAAACCCGAGAGAAATGGCTTAGATGTTCGCACTGAGAGCTGATATTGGCAATTTGTGTGTAATTAAGACATTTGCATTTCTGCATTTGGCAGATATTTTATCTGTGGACATGGAGGAGCAGGGGATTGAACCAGCAACCTTCTGATGTTTAGATCATCATATTTTTGCAACGAATAAACAAAAATAATAACCATGTAGATTATATATAAGTTAAAATGCCATAAAATCATTTAAAAAACAGCATTTTGCAGACATTCAGGGTGTTGGGGTATGTTCATGTTTTTGTCCACCAGATCCTGCACTTATTGATAATCTGTAATGGGATAAATATGGCAGATTTTTTGCACTGAGATTGATTTATTGCAAGAAAAACATAGACTATAGAGTGATTTGCGGTGTGTTGTTTGAATGGGCTGGGTGGGAAAATATCGCTACCAGCTACTCAAGCGATAATAATTCCAAGTCATTAATGTTCAGAGCAATTTGTGAAAATGTTGTGACAAAGGGTGACAGCAGAAATCACTCTGCCGTGCCACTGCAGCTGATGCTGCAATTTTTCAGCTGCAGCAGTGGGATTTATTCAGATAGAAGAAGAGGAAGCTGGAAATGAGCTTTAAAGTCAGCCTGGAATATGTGAACTCTGCTATAAAGTGTACAAAGTGGATGTCAGTCAGATGCTCGTCCCACTGTTGCAGACTGTATGATGTTATTTTGCTGTCACACTGCCAGATCTGCCTGCTGCAGGCACCTCCGCTCAGCGCGCACACACACACACACACACACTGAAAGGCATCACATGAATAATTCATCATTTTCCGTTTACATAATGTCTGCCCTCGGAAAAAGGAACTCAATTAATAGAGTATAGTGCATAGGATTAATATGTTGAGATCAAATATTATGAGACAAATCTGCACATAAACCCTGCAGCAGTGTGGTTTAACAACTCCAGCACTTCACCCACATCAGACCAGAGACTTGTGGCTTCACTTGCCATCAGAGTAAATGGAAACCATCAATGAATCATGCAGTTGACACCGAGGAGAACTTGGTCGTCCACGTACGAAAAGTCAAACATTTGGGTAATTATAAAGATAATGAGCCTATTGTAGAGGAGTCTTTACGCGCCAACTGTATCAGAGCAGGTGTTCGCACTTTAGTACAATTTGCTCCGGGCTGCATCAAATATGTCACAGCGCTGCAGGGCTTAGACAGGCAAGCGAGAGAGAGAGAAGCGGGTTAGAGAGAGAGAAGCATTCAACAGATGTACACCATGCGTAAAAGAGAGAGAAGGACAGAGAAAGCGTTTGGATTTTTACCGCTGATTGAAAGTCAACAGTTTGTTAGAAGCTGGATCCACACTGTTCATGTCCCCATGCGATGTCAGTCCGCCAGACAAGACAACAAACAAACACACTCCGTTCTTCTCCTCTGTTCTTTTCTCCGGCTAAGAGCTCAGAAACATCGTCGCCGCGGCGCAAAACTGCCAAACTGATCCGCAGAAAAAGCCGTGCGCTCACTCAGACTTTCTTCTTCTTGCGCCTCTCTTCGCGCAACTGGTTAGAGCGCGATGGAGCAGAGCGGCACTGAAAGCGCATTATGTTTACTCTCTCTCTCCCTCTGCCTCTCTCTTTCTCTCTCCGTCTCTCTCTCTCCCTCTCTCTCTCCCTCACATCAATAGTGCATTTCCATCCATCACGTTCCTCTTTGCCGGAGGCTCTGCAGAACAAGTGGAAGCGTTCGCAATACGGAAGAAGCCTCTTGTCGTTTGTTGCGGTTACATCACCGTCTTTACACTTACAGTATCCTGGAGCGCAGTGTGCTGTCAGGAGACCCTGGCTCACATCACATCATCATCATTTCTCTGCTGTAAAATGATGCAACATTGATCTGAACTATAAAGGCGCTCATTAGAGTACATATACCTCAGCCAAGACCAAATCAGCCCAGACAAATTTGGCTTTACAGGACCGGTTATTATTGCTCTCTCTCTGCCCACATGTTGGTCATCTTTCCTTGTGAGTAACCCAGATGTGAAATGATTACACACTGGATACTACATGACACACATTTGTTAAAATGTTGGTTTCAACAAGCGGTTTCAGATTGAAGCATAGTATTGCGTCACGCTATGAGTGTGTGTGATGGGCTCTTGGACACACAAATTACTAGCCTACAACTAACTTGCTTAACACAACCAGCATAAAGGAAAAAATCTGCCCATTACTGCACACTACAGTGAGAGTAATTCATACACAGTGCCTGGCGGACACACACCAAGACCATATATCAGAGGTTTTCAAACTGTTTTGGCATGTAGACCACCGTTCTGACACAGAACCAACCTGGGTAGCACTGATGTGGGCGGTGGGGCCAGAGGCTGACATTAGGATCTTTTCTTAACTATAGTGAGGTTTCTGGGCGTGGTGAGATGAACACAGTCTGTCTATTATTGTCAGTACAGTGGTGGTCAGGAAGTCATGTCACTCATCTCATCTTCCGTCTCCAGCCTAGACCTGTACTTCAGTATACAAGTGTGGAAAGTCCACTCTCACAGCGGTGCAGAGAGGATATATTTAGATGGATTTTGATATTCTCAGAGGACTCAAAACTCCAAAAAAAATTACCAAAAAGATCACAGACCAACAACTAGTTGAAAACCCCTCCTATACAGAGACAAAATAAGACCTTGGATGTATATAATGTGATGCCAGGGAGTCAAGGAGTCCCTATTAGTAATCAGAAGCTTCATGAGACTTTATTTGTCCATCACAAAAGCCAATCAATCAGAGATGTGACTCATCTGCATATGATCAACATCCTCCCACAACAGCACGCTCTCAGCAAACTGCATTTACAGATCATTGGGAGCTACGCTAACTTGCTAATATAGAGCCAAATATGGGTTCTTTCACATTTATCCGGATACAAAAATACACTAATGCAACGTTCACATTACAAAGCGGAGTATTCAATTCTGATATTACACTAAGATCCATTCTTTTTGTCAATTCTGTTCACATTCATCCTGTCATTTCAATGAACAGATCTCTGCCCCCCACAGGCACACGTTACCAAAACAATGTCACACCTGTAACCATATTTGTTTTTGAGTTATAAGTTGAGAAAGCGAAAAAGTCTACAGAATTGCCATTGTCGCTTTAGCTGCAATGTCTAGCACTTATCTACATGGAGATGATCAGGTGTGGGACAAAAGCCAGGAGGAGGGAGATTGTTGTTTTTTTATTGCACTTGGAGCCTATTCCTCAATTTTCTTGCAAATAGTGACACTGAATGATTGATTATCATCCATAAATCATCAGGGTTCAGCACTTGCAGACCAAAGCACAACGCTTGTAAAAAATACACAAAAAAATGTAACCATTCTCAAAGAAAACGCATGGTCACAGATTGTAAATGTGTCCAATGTTGGACCACAAATGGAAGTAGGGTAGCCTGTGCAATCTAGTGTGGTATAAATATGGAATTTATACAAATTGTCCTAAAAAGCCATCCCTCAAAATGTTGAGAAACTCCTGTTTCCACAATGTAAATGGTCTCTGGCCTTTGACCAATACTTCAAGTCTCTACAAGTATAACTTCAGAGACTTATTTTAAGACTTTTGAGTAAACTGACAAACTATCAAATAAACAGACAACACACCAACCAAGAGAGTCTGTCGAGTTAGATTTACTGTCCCAATACTGTGAACCATAAATGTGAGACAACCCAAAAAGACACAAGAGTAGTGCTATTACCAAGATTCAAGCACTCCAACCACACTCAGGTCACTGAAAAAAAGCATCAAGTGCATCTTATGCATTCACATCGAATCTTCCAGTTTGGGGATTGAATGAACTTTCAGCCTATTTAACACAAGTGGTAGGATCGTGCCACACAACACACACAGATCTGAGAATGCCATTTATAACACTCTGCTGCCACCTTCATTAGACTCTGCATTCACTGTGTGAACTCTTGAACACTCAATAATACAACAGGCTGGGGGAAATGAGAGACTGAAAATAACAAATGCAGAGGAAGACACACACTCACACACACACACATTCTGGATTCACAGAGACAGAGGGAGAGAATACAGGGTGAAATATGAGCCAAAGTAAATCTGATACCTTCACAATAGCCCCACCACAGCCTGTGTCTCCAGCCCCGTCCACACACACAACATAAAAGAGTGGAGGAATGCTCAGCTCAGGCTACACGGCACTCAGCTGCTCGTCAATTTTTAATCAGCAGAAACCCCCCTCTGTGGCACACTACACAGGAAAACACCTAAAGCTACCAGCAGACAGAGAACCAGGCATTCTGCTCTACCTTTAAAAATAGCTCAAGTTGAAATGCAGCTGCAACAGCCTGGAGCTCAGAATAAAGCCATTTTCAAAAGAACCACAGAGAAAACAGAGCCATGCCCCCATTCGCACGTCAGGATCCAGTTACAAACAAACAAGACGAGATGCATGAACACCCCTACCACTAATTGGAGCGCCGGGGGTAATAATCCCAAATGTACACACACACACACACACACCCAGGGCTACTCATACATGTTGCATAAACTTCACCGCACACCGTCCCATTGTTACACTTGTGACACTGCCAGGTTCCCACATGTCCTTTGCAGAAGGACCTCTGGTTCTGTTAAGCCTGTCTGAAAGTGGGTAAGCCAAAGGCGAGAGACTTCCTGTTGAAAGATGAACCTCTTAATGTGGTATGACCCAGGAGCCTGGAGCAGGGAGCTCCAGGTGATGAACATAATCCACTGTTTCCTAACAATGAAAAGCAATGCATGCACACACACTATTAAAATCTCTTCTGGATTTTCTTACTCTGAATACCAGCTCAATATCAATATCACATTCAAAAATCCAATCCAAAAACACATACATCATCCTCACTCAACCATGGTGCTACTTGAGGCCTGTATGGGAAAAATGAATTTTTGATACAAAATATAAGTGTCCAAAGATACGAGCAGATAAAAGTATTTTGAAAATACATGCAATGTATTTTCAAAGCAGATAAAATATGATGCAATATACGACATAATGTCTAAACCTCGAAATAAACTATGCTCTGTGTTTGTTGTTTAAAACCAGCTATTCAGTCTGTTTCTGTCACTATTTCACATTTTTTCTGTGATTTAAGTTCACCTGCCTTGTTGTTGTCAGACGTCAGACAAACAGATTCTCAAAGTTGGGTTCGAACGAAGTTTTCCTGTGGGAACTCGGACTTCGACAGCCGTTCCACAGCACGAACGTCTGCAAGAGTTCCGAGTTATCTGGAACCATTAGCTGCTAGCTAGCTAGCTAATGTTGCCCTCTAATATCATATTTAGACAGACCAAACTGTTGAATAACAGTTTAACCAAGTCATTCTTACTTTATCGGAGTCGTTTCTTCTGACGCTGACACACAGTTATTTTCACTTTTCACCTGGTGGATACATAAAGTTACATAGCTAACATCCACATAGCGATGCTACGTGTGGAGCCAGAAATTTGAAAGAGAGCCGCTTTAAAAAAAAAAAAAAACAACGGAAAAAAAACTTTATTTACAAATCATAACACGAAAATTCATGTATCCCTTTATCTAACTTACAGCTATTTTAAAGATACTAGGATGAGCGAGAGAAAGTATTAAATAAGTGTTTTGGCAATGCAAAAATGCAAAACTATAAGTATTTTCACGTAAATTACTTTTGTTTTTTTCAAGACCTTGAAATACAAAACACAACACAATTTTCTGTACAATATATGTATTTCAAATACAATTATCAGAAATACTGCCCATACCTGCTTAGGGCTTAAGGCTGAAATGCAGAAAATTTTTATTCCTTTGTAATCTATGGAATGGAAGCAACAGAAATGCAATAGGGGCATTTATGCCTTCCTTGACTTTCACGCACACACACAATCAACACACACACCACAAAGCGACACATAAACGAGAGGACAACACATGTACTGTCTATGTGATATGTGATTTGTGTGTATGTGTGTTTGTGTGGGATCTGGCAGTGAAGAACTATCCCAGGCTTTCTGTTCCCCAGATACGTTCAACTTCAAACAGCAGCACATGTATACTGTATATGTGTAGGTGTAGGCATTATGGTGTGTGGGTTTGCAATCCATATGTTTATGCCAGTAAAGCTGCAGTTGTACTGCACGGGTACACAAACTTGAAGCTTGTGAGGTGTGGATCAGGAGCTTCTGACTCAGTCGTGTACTAATCCCTCAAAGCCAGAATGTCTTCTCTCTGGACAGCTGCCACTCCGGCCCTTTAGTCTCTCTAACTAAGCCTTGTCTGGCCACGGCACCTTTCCCACGCGTAGGATAAACAGGCCTCTGTTACTCTGTGTGTGTGTGTGTGTGTGTGTGTTTTGATCAGGGAAAATTCTATCTACTGGAATCTATGAGGAGCGTAGTAGAGGTAGTTTGCGTATATAGTAGATTTGTATGTAAATGAACAACATACAACAACAACAAATTGGATTATAAATTTTAATAAAGATTAGAATACAAAAACTGCATAGAGTGGTCAATAGACCTGCCATGATGTGTGTATAATATACAATATGACATATGAGGGGAAACAATCACAACAAATGGCTGCATTTGATTATCGCATAATGCATCCATTGTACTACATCTGAAGTATATTGGCACAGGCAAAGTAACCTGAACAATGGGGTTCTATGTGGAAAATAGCAAGTAGTGTTCAACGCTGCCAAACATATGTCAGTGAGAATTCAGGGCTTCTTTGACTGTTTCAGCTTAAATATTCAATCATGGAAATCACTTACACACACAGTCGCACACACCTGCACACAAACAGATACATGATTTGGATTCAGATCTTGGCCTCCTTGTTACTAATGCATCCCAAATGCCAGCAGGTCAGGGAGTGGCTTCTGCAAAATGTCACAATGTCAGGCACTGGCGATTGATGGTGGCCCTCTCATTAAATCTGATCAGGTGAATTAACCTTTTGTCTGTAGCGATCAGACCAAATCTGGACACAATTCTGACCTAAGCCCCTTAGCTACTGTGTGTGTATGTGTGTGTGTTTGCAATTTTGTGGTCTGGATAAAGGAGGTTTTTGCCAACAAAGCCTCTGATGTGCTTCATCACTGATAATCGCTGAATATGGGACCCAGGCTCTTCACATTTGTTTTGCAGCTGTTTGCAACAGCAACAGTTTATGTTATTAAATGCTTTTCTGCTGGCTATGCACACACACACACATCTTCCAGTATACATACTCTTTTTTTGTTGTTCCCTTTCCTTTGTCCTGCTAATTTGTTCTGTCCAGTAAACAATAAAAAACTGCTCCTGACCACAGTTTTGGACTGACCGATTCACAACACTATAATTAATTTTTTTCAATTTCTTGTGGTAGAGTTCAAAGTAACCCCTGTTAATATTTTATAAATGACTCATTTGACTGCGTGAAACCTCACACTCATTGTTGTCATTATGCAAAGTGTGAATTTTTACAATTGGCTGGCCATACCACCATATGGCCACATCTCTGTTTTCTCAGGAAGATTCTGCCCTCTTGTGGGCACAATTTGTACAGCACTTTATCACGACGGACATCAAAGTCTGTATGTGATTGGCCCACGAAATGAGTTTAAATTGCGTTTACTGATTCTAATCACACTCCATACACGTGTGCAATGTGGAAAACACAGATGTGCTTTCATACCATCCCTTTTGTACAGCATGTAATATAATCCATAAAGTTTTATACTGGGGCCTGTATTTGAGGTAACTCCCTCTGAGAGGTTATTTTAAGAATGCCCACACCTCAACAAGTTCATCTGAGCCAGATCTTTACAACCTCTGCGAAACCTCTCTGAAAACACAGCCTTCCTCGAAGTTTCTATTTGGGAGCTGCACTTCTATCTCTGTCATTCCCCTGTCCATTCTTTCTGCCGCTCGCTGTCTCTCTTTCCAAGCAGAGGTTTTGGCCGGCCTCCCTTAAAACCACAGGGTAAAAATGTACAACAGTAACCCTTCACTGGCTCCATTTCCTCCTGTGTCTCTCGTGGATCGTTCTGGACAGCGTAAGCCATACTCCACAGACTTCCTTTCATCTTCGTACTACTACTTAGTCTGTCCTCTGTCACACTTTTCACACACACACCCTCACTTTGCATCATGCTTGATAGTGACTCTGCCTAGTGACTCTTGTGTGTATCAGTGTGGCTTGTGTCTGTGCTCTGCCTGGCCACGTCTCAACCGATACCCTTTTAAAGTGCAACTCCCTCTGCGCAGGGTCAATTTCTGCCAACTATAATGGGAAATGTTTTTCCAACCTCCGAGCTTCCCGGAGAAGCGCACAGTGCATTTTAATGTGTAGGTATGTGTCTTTAAGCCCTAAATGGAAGCAGATGTTCCAGTCCAAGAGTAAAAGTTTACTTAGGGCTGTAATCAAGGAAGGGATTTTTTGTGCTTTTTTTTCACCTCGTTATTTGAGTCTATTTTTCTGTCTAAATGAGCCTGGTGTGCTGCATTGTGTGCACGGCTGAACTGTGCGGGCCTGCGCTGAGCTATGCAGCCACATATGGGAGTGATTAGAGTCCAGTGTTTATCAGGGCTCGCTGAGGGACTCGGGCTGTATGGCTGAGCGGAGCAGAACTAGCCGTGCACTCGACTTGAATATCCCAGCTAAAACTATCTATGATGATCATACAAGATGGACACACACATACAAGACCAACACTGTTTATGCAGCATCTGGGTGCCATCCTTTAGAGGTCTTGGGATCTACAGAATGACTTTTGTCTCATGCAAACAAACACAATCAAACAGCCGAGTAATACGATCTTGATGTAAAGTAATAAGTTCTTCCTACTCGAAGCAACGTAGTGTTTTAAATCAGCAAACTGCCAGTAAGTCCGTTCATTCAACTCCCTGTTGATTTTCACAGGTAGACAGGAATTACGTACATTTACTTAACCCCAGTTCTGAGGTATCTATGTGTGTTTTTAGCATTTGTAAAGCCAGTTTGATGCTCCGTGCCCGCATGACGAAGGTCCCTGAGCAAAACCCTAACCCCTAATTGTTCCCGACAAGCAAGTGGGCCTTGCATGGTTACCTCAGCTGTTGGTGTGTGAATGGGTGAATGTGAGGCAAACATTGTAAAGCACTTTGGAGGAAAGAGCTATAGAAATGCTTGAAAGTGTGATGGTAAAAATCGCAGCAATTGCCTTGCAATTTTAGTTTTGGTTGTTTGAATTAGTTTGAGTTCTTCCTGTTTGTGATAGATTGATTCTAAATTGCATAAGCAAAAGGGAAGTTCAATCAGAACACTACATAAAGGACTCTTGACAGTCTAACTTGTTGCACGTGTCCTCCAAAGTTCAAGCTCATCTTTGAATAATGTTTGAAAAGTGATTCAAGTGATTTGTAACTGAATATATGGTCACTATTTACCTTTACAGACATGTGAAGTGTTGGCTGAGATTATAATTTGGTTCATCTGAAGACTATCAAAAGGTATAAGTGGCACTGAGAAGACGAGAAATTATTTAAATTTTACTCTCAATACTTAAGTACTGGTATTCAAAAAATACTTATGATACTTTTATCCACCCCTGGCTTTTAGTTCTGCTTTCTGAGGGTTACACTTTTTAGTCCATTACAACAAGTGTAGTTAGTTACGCTGCTGGTGACGGCTTTAAGATCATGAATTACATTAATGCTGTTGTAAACTTCAGCCTTAATCTGAGTTTAGTTTCATTTTGATGGCATAATCCATTTTAGCCACGGTCTCAGCACTCAAAAAAAGAGTGCTTGGTGAATTTACAGGGATTTTCCATCAGCCCCAGAAGCATGGAAATTCTCAAAATTGGAGATTATTCTTATTTTCTTTCCATCCCTGGCAAAATACTTCACCTCTCTCATTTGGGAATTTTAATAATTTGTTGTATGATTTTCATTATGTCACTGCACGCCCCTTTAAGATTTGAGGTACACGGCTATCACACCCTGGGACGAAAAATTATTACTTTTATACTGGAGTACACATCCACTGCCGCATGGAATTTTGAATGGAGGACTTTACCATTTAACGGCTGAAGCACAGACGCACGAGGGGAAACTCCAGCGAGCCAACAATCATAACCACTTTCCCCCTGCCTGTTAAAATATACGAGTCCATTCTCAGATCTGTAAACGTCAAAAACAAGTTTGACGTTCGAACATACGTTCTTCATTGCTTGCTTCACCAGGAAACCACTGGAGGACAAACCCTAATACATATTTCCTTCTCCTTTTTGGTCACGACACATATGCTACAGATTCCGTCTCCCCATCATTTAGAAAGCACGTGAACTCAACATGCTGCACTCCAGCCACATCTGGATCCAGTCTTGTGCCAATCTGACAAGCTGTGATCCACCGCAAGCTACGACAAAACCCCTGGCAACCGTTGCTGCACAACATTGAGGGTTTGGCAAAAGGAAAAGTCAGTGAAGGTACCGATAGCATTTCAAAGCTAACAATGCACTCGCGTGACCTTTGCAGTGAGGAGTTCAGCAAGACAGGGCGAGTGGGTGCATCAGATTTTCAGCTGCCGCTGATCTATTTTTGTTGCTGGGTGAAGTTATCGCTGCTTTATGTAGAGTGTTTGCTCAGCGGATGAATGGAGGCAAGTATGGATGGAAGCAAGGAGGGGCCGGATGATGATAGCAGCAAATTGAGATTGATAAACGGACTGCCAACCTTTAAAAGCTCACTAATCGGTGCTGTCAAATCTAACCTTTCCATCCTATACTATCAGGAGAATCTTATCTCGGTATATTTGTTAGCTCTGTGTCACAGTATCAAATCATAATATGTTCTAATCATACAACGCCTGGATTAAGCACTCTGATAAATGGGCTTCCCTTCCAAGCAGCACAGTGCATGCCTTTCCTTAAATGAACTACAACTGTTCCGCTATGGATTGGCGATTCCACGCGATGAGGTTAGTTTCCACCGCATCAGAATTTGCTGATGTTGCTGTTGAAAGAATGTGACTCCCTTCCTATTATTTTTGATACTGGCTTTATCAGACAATGTCTTTCAGTGGTCTTTTGGGCTTTGGGGTTCAGAGAACATTTTAATGTCCAATAACTTTGTCTATTTACACTTCCTCCCACACACTGTGGCACTGTTTGTTGGACATGCAGAGTCATGCGTGCTCTGCCAGATCTTAGAGGGAGCCAAAGTAGTGATTACCAGGCTCATTCATCTGTCACTGTACAATCCAGTCTCCTTCACACTCAGTTAGACAAGACTGAGTCTGTTTTTTGCTGTATTAGAGACATGCAAATTCTCAATCACAACATGGGGTATAGATAATGGATGGATGGACTGATTGATGGATGGATGGATGGACGGAACTCAAAATAACTCATCATAAATTGTATATGGATATGACATCCCCATTTAAAGCCACCTGTAGCCCAATAAATGGTGCACTGTCACTTTAAGACACAATGAGTCGTGACCGCCGTGATGATGTGTTATATTTTCATTTCTTAAGTTAATTAGATTAATAAATTCGTTGAGGTGTTTGCATAAACTTCAGCTAATGACAAAATGCTAAAATGCTAAGATAAAAAGGGGAAAAACAGAAAAACGGTCTATAAATGCAACATGTAAAACAGGGCCGATTTGATAGTATTGCATAATTTATCACTATCGCATCATCCAACAAGTTTCTCACAGTTTTCCTCCACACCGTGCAGCCCTTCCAGCTGTACAGAATGCACAGACCTTACAAGATTCCAACTGCTTATTTACAAAGCAAATAAAAAACTAAAGCAACAAGGAGAATAAAGTTGCCAAACAGAATCAAGTGTGGGAAAAACAAGTTTGGCGGTTTCCGAAGACCGCAGAGGTGAGCTCAGTTTAACGCCGGCTCAGGTGCGGCTTTAGCGTTTGCCATTTTGCTGAAAAATCAATGACGGGTCATTTTTTTCATTTATAATCGAGTAAATGTGGCAGCCCTGTTGAAAATAATGCAAAGTGTAGAATAGTGTTATTCATGACTGGCTGATCCTGAAGGACGCTCAGACTCTCTAATCCTCATTTGTTTACATCTGACTCCAGATTTCCATTAAAGGTTACTCTGTGTAGAATCTACAAAAGTGATCGAGGAGGAACAGCGAAACGGACGAAAAGTAAAAATACTGTGTTACTGTATGCCCACACACACACACACACAGCTGTATAGACACACACAGATGCAACAGCTGCACAGCCATCTGCAACAAAAAGCGACAAGTACAGAAAACCAAATACATCATCACTACGAACCAACAAGTTGCCTTCATTCTTTCCACTTTTTTGCTGTCACCTGCATTTCTGCTGGCGGTCTGAATTTTTTGCATTCAGAATAATTTGAGTGGAAGAGCTCCATTTAGAGCTTTTATCTCTCACACTCATGTGATTTCCTGAAGTCTGGAGGAGAGCGAGAGAGAGCAGATGAAATTACCTCATGGCTGATTTCCTCAGGCATACATATGGAAACATTTCAGCCGGTATGTATGCAAATGTGTGATCACGCATGTGAAGCCAGTGTGTTGAATATATACGATCATTCATATTTTTGTGTCTGTACATTCCAACAAAGTGCACAAAGGCTTCTCAGCAGCAGCATTTCACTTAAGTGGCTTGCACAAGGCAGAGAGTCTATTTCTTCAGCAGTGGCACTTTAGGCCCGACCTGATTGATTGCCGGTTAAATTGCTAGTATCTGAGAGACAGTCTGCCAAGCAGCCCTACAATGTCACTCCGGGCCTGCAGCAAACAAAACGAAAACGAGCTACTTCACCTCGGGAAACAAATCAAGCCCATTTAACGGGACGTTTTGAGTGTAATTTGGAAGTAAGTGCTTGGCGCAAAGCTGGCCAAATCACGCCCCCGCACACACCACGCCATCCGAATACGATACAAGCTTCTAATTCTGAACGTGAGACCCACACACGTCTCGCCACAACGCACAACTGACACACAACATTCTGCAGCCACATGAGCAATGAAATGGAATTCATGTTGTGTTTCTGCACACAGCCACACTGTCTGGAATAACAGGAAGATGATGCAGACCCATGCTCTGATCCATCTTTGCTTACATTTTAGACAAACAAACCTCGCGGAGTCAGAGCGCCACGTTCATTAAGAAATATTGCAGGCTGCGAGTGATGACGTAAGGAGTAACAAGCTGGGCTGACATCAGTAGAAGTGAGAGCTTAAAGCAATAAGATGTTTTTTGGAACGATGATAAACAAAGTTTTGAAGGATGTGACGGGGAGTGGACAACACAGGCAGGAGGAACAGAGGCCGAGGGAGGACACGTGTCTCCAGAACTGGAGTAACTAAGTATATTTACTCATCTATGACGTCATTTATTTGTTTTGACTTTGTTATTTCTACGTCGTGCTTCATTCTGCTACAACTCCACCGCACTTGATCCGACAGCTGCAGCTGTGAAAGCTCAACAAACCCTTAAAACTGAACAAGATGGTCATCGCAAATTTGTATATTTTGTGTTATTTAATACCCAAAATCTCATCATCTTAATCCAAAGTCTCAAAAACTGTCAGGTGAACAACCTCTCCAGCCTTGAAGGCTAAGTTGATTCTTGCAATAACATGTATCCAAATGATGTTAAGATTATACTCAAAATGCAAAATGTCGTGATTTGTATATCATTTACATCTGACGTTCATCACTGAAGTTGTTTTTAATAACATCTGGTATTTGGTGCTCAAATACTGGGTCCATGAGCCTGTGAATTGAGCCGTTGCGGACTTCCAAATAGAATTGTTTTATGCTACAACGAGGGAGACACCTTGTGAAATCTATATTCTTGAGGTTCTATTTTTCCTTACTACACCCTAAATGTATACTTCCACAATATTCTGTTATATCCCATATAAAATGCAGGCTTTCTGTGGTAAAATGTCCCAGAGAAACACTTTCTGGGTCAATTCTGAACACACTGTATCAAACTAAACAGGCAGATTTCAGAGGCTCTTCTACACATTAAGGACTCGGCTCCATAAGAGTCCATTTAAAGGCAGAAGGACCTTGTTAGGGAAAGCCAAACATTTCCATTTGGTGACCCAGTTTGAAGAAAAATTAATTATTATTATTATGAAAATCATGAATTACTGCAAAAAAGAAAATCACCAGAGCATCACGTTAATGCCTCAGCACTGACAGAGACCATTCTTCACCCTGACCACTGTCATTTGGGTTTCCTGTGGTAAGGGGTGAGAGTGCTTTATTCATCACAGCTCTACAGGACAGGTACAGCATGTGGGGATGTCCTCCTCATGGTCTGTGTGTGATCAGGTCAGCCTGTGTCTGTGCTCATCACAGGTGTCCAGCTGTGCCACCCCCACCCCCCTCGCTCACCCCCTCTCCAATCAGAGCACACTATCACTATCAGATCAGTCCAAATCAGCTCTGTTGAGTGTTTGGGTGTTTTGGAAAAAGCTGCACTGTGACGCACGGTAGGACAGCATTGCACCGGGACGCCCAGGTCGCTCGGCTTACCCAATCACCTTTTTGGTTTTGGATACACAGGGACTGACAGACAGCCTCTTAGCACTAAGCAGCTTTGACAGTAATGCAGAGTCAGGTGCAGACGGAAATGTATCCGTGCGTAACGCGTCTCACCGAGACCAAATTGTGGGACGCGCGGTGCTGACATCAGATGAGTGATAGTGGAATCAAGGTGGCATCAGCGCCAAAAAAAGGTGGAAAAACAATCAGCACAGCGTCACAATCCGACTGAGACTCATTCTGAGACACAGATCCCGTTCGTGGAGGGGATCCCTGTTTGCTCTACGCGCACACAGAGCGCATCGAATGTGAAAACCGCACATTAGGAAAACATGATTCTGTAAGCCCCAGTGGGATGAAAGTGCCCGGTAGTAAAGTGCAGTCTGATGGGGCAGTCTGGCATTTTCAAGAGAAAAACACGGGGGGGAAAGGAACCCGAACCCACCTGGTAATCTCGAAGCTGCAACCTTTCCGAAGGAGCAGGGCTCTCTTCCGCATGATGCCCGCTTTGTCTCTGCCGAGGTACACATTTTTATCCGAATTCATCGATGCAGGGCGAAGCGAGTACTCCCGGGCAAGAAAGGACGCCGCTCTCTCCCTGAAGAAAGTCACACAAAAAAATATCGAGCGGAGGAAGCTGCGAGAGGCGGAAGAAAGAGAGTCAGGAAAAAAAAGGAGAGCACGAAAAAAATCCCAATGCCTGCGCCTGAGCTCACCTCCACACACAGAGGAAAGTGATCGACCAGACTTTCCTCTCAGGATGCCCTAAAGACCTGGAGCTGGAGGAGTCTGGAGGAGTCTGGCGGAACCTGGACGAGCCTGGATCAGCCTTGGGGACTCTAGAGGAGCATGGTGCTGCTGCTCGGTGTCTCCATACTGCGATCACAACCTGAGCAGGACTGAGCTGCGGAGTGCCTCTCCTAATCAGACACACACGCTCTCACACACTCTCTCTCTCGCTCTCTCTCTCTCTCTCACACACACACACACACACACACGCGCGCTCTTTTTCCTGCAGCCGTATGGCGCTGAGTGAGAGGCTGCTGGACATCAAGGAGAGGGTGAGAGAGATTAAAGTGTGTGTGAGTGAGTGAGTGAGTGTGTGTGGGTGTGTGTGTGTGCATGTGTGTTTGAGAGAGAGAGTGTGTGCGTATGTGAGTGTGTGTGTGTATGTGTGTGTGTGTGTGTGAGAGAGAGAGAGAGAAAGCATCCTACAACATCAGGAACAACTTGAAGCAAGTCAGAGTTCATACCTCCACCAAGACCGAACAGTCCTCCAACTATGACCCCTCTCAGTCATGAATTTTAACACAGAAACCGAAAACTTTAGATTCTACAATGTTATTGCCATTATTTTTTATATTGAGGTTTTGTCCGACTTGGTCCAGACTTTCAACCTGTAAAATTTTACAATTGTCCCAAATTTCTAAGAAGAGACGCAAAAAATTAAAATGGGTGAGAATCTAGTTTGGTAAAAATAGCTGTATAGCCTTTATGGTTGGATACGGAAAGACGCAAGGAATCAGGGGAGTAAAGAGTTGAGATTTTATGGCTCGCCGTTCAAAAGTCGTAGGCCAAAATATAAAATGTTTAATTACAGGAGCACCATCTGGCAGAGGGTACCAAAGTTTCATGGGGATCAAGTCCAACCTGAGCAACCTGAGAAAAGACCAACCAACCGAAAACAGAAGCTGGCAGAGGTAATTGGGCTATTATGGGATGTTCTACTTAATTAGCAGTAGAAACATCACTCTGTTGTTTTGGGTAACGGATGTGCATCTCGTGGTTGATTAGAATCAGATGATGAGAGGTCATTCACAGGTCAGACTGAGGCAAGTGTGGGGCATCAAATGAGGAAGTATGTGATAAAAAGTAACTCAACTTATCAAACCGTTTACACAATCGCACAGGAAAACCTCCAACCGGAGCTGACAGCACGGCATTTTATTATTATTATTTCACATTTTTATGTCTTTGTTAGCAAACAATTGCTTTCTTAGGCGTTTACCGCACAGGAATTGGCACTGTAGATATAATTTAATATTTTGATCCACAACCAAATTTGCACGAATTGTCCTCTGTTATTAATCCGTCTTGGAAGGACAATCCCTCTGCACCGGGAAACCTTTGCCAAATTGAATTCCTGCTGGTTCCAGCTTTTCTCAAATAACACAACAGTTGCTGTGTCATTTTTTGAAAAGGTTATGGGAGACCTTTTTTCAAATGTTCGTAAAAACCAAACAAAATTTAAAAATTTAAAAAAGGCAGTAATGTCTTTTTATATTGGAGACAAAAACATTGAACTGAATTTGTTTATTAAGAGGATTATTCAAATCGAATATTTTAGACGTGATTATTAGCGAGTGAGAAACACAATTATTTGTGATTTACCCCAACCTAAGTTTACTGAACCTAAACAAAGCAGTCGGTTACATTTTTAACCTTTCAATCCGCATCACATATTGAATCCCTGTCATGTTTGCTTTACGTCATGTCACTAACTTCATGATACATCTAACCAAAATCGTTGAAATTGAAACAAATTTGCTCTAGAAACTTAATACAGTAAAACATTACACTCAAATTTTAATACGGCTTACAGCCCATGAAGTAATATCGCAGATACCCAGGGGTTAAACTACTCCTACTACTACTCCTTCATGCTTAATGGCAGCTTATGGATGCATTACTGCCACCTAGTGGAGTTCAGAGTGCGATCGTGTGTCTGACGCTAAACGAAATCGCAATGATCTCAGCTTGGCCCCTTTGGTTTCAGACGTTTATTGGATGTTGATATACAGTCCTATTTATCTTCCCAAGGAGACCATCTAGGGGCTTCTAAAGCTGATTTTTATCGTTCCTCAGTCTAACCCCTATGTTCTAACAACACATTGTTTACAGATCATACAGGCAGCCGAATGAAAGGGCAGATACAACAATACTTCAAGACTCAAACGCCCATCATGTGCTCATTAAATAGTTATGGGGTGGCTGTTGCTGTTGACTTTCCATGCACCAGAAGGAAAAGTAAATTGAGTGATTAGATCCACCTACAGTGTGTACCAACACACACAAAGCACGCACGCACAAACACACACACGCACTCACGAAGCGCTGCATTTGCTCTGTCTGGTGTGTCAACCCACTGTTTAGATGAAGAATTCTCTCAACATGACTCACAGCTGCAATCAAAGAAACACTCAGCCGGGTTTGTGTGATTGGACATACTCTGTTGACTCACTCCGACTCCGCTGTTAAACAAAACATCTTATGGTTTTACTTTAAACAAACCATCACACAGCCATCTTTCCTCGAAAAGATGTAGGAGCAGGAGAATGAAGTGCAAGAACACGAGTGAAAAGTTCATCCTGACAGCCATTTTGAGGAGAGGCTCCTCTCAGACACGTTGACAGGTGTCATGGTCATATGAGGCAGGATGTGTACGCTTGGCTTTCTGTATTTGTACAACAAAGATGGAGGACACTGGAAGACCAAGACCTTGACTGTGACCTCCATTGGACATGGGAGTGTAAACAAATTCTGATTCTTGGCATGAAAAGCACAACAAGGCCACCGTGGGGAAACACACAAGAGAGGAAAACACAAAAAAATCACAACATGATTGGTTAGTTACATATTATGTATTAGTTGTATAATATTATAATGATGTCCGACTATGAATAAGATTAAGATAAGAGAGAACTTTATCCCACCAGATATTTCTATGCAAAACAGCTCAAGCATAACCATGGTTATTTTATAAGAGAATAAAAATACAAAATAGTCACCAAATGACTGATCAAATGTTAAAATGTTAACATTAAAAATATTAAAAAGAAAAAAAGAAATTATTATTATTAGTAGTAGTAGCAGCAGTAGTAGTATTAGTATTATTACTGTTTTGATGGTGACATTAATAACAATGATAAAGAAGAAGAAGAGGAAGAAGAAGAGGAAAATTTCCATATATAAGTAGAATATCATTTGATTAATTCAACCAGATTTTTTAAAAATGGTTGATTATGATTATGGCGAGCATCACAAAGAATGAATGATGAACTTAGAGCAGTTCAGCAGTTCCAACGGTGATTGAAAAATGTAAAGTAGAATTTGGGATTTTACTTACTTACTATAAAAATATAAATAATTCATGTCTTTGCTCCACCAGTGATAATCCACTTGTGCTGGCTCCGACTGTGTAGCCGAAGAACACCCGAAAAGAACGAGGCACTCATGCTGTAGCTCTGATATAACAACTCGTTCCAGCTGTGAAGGAGGACGCTGAACGAAGACAGTCTTTCATTTCACGTCGTTTCTGTGCAAGAGGGAAAAAGTAGAACCTAACAAACAAAAAAATGGAGCCTCCTCTCTATATCTTCCATTCTGATCCCATGAAATAACTGGAATCATCCATGTCTTTCTGACCTGGACGATAAAGATACAGCGTAACAGAGGCCATAGAACGATGCTAAATGCCAATGTTGGTTTGGGGGACCAGGGGGGCTGGCAGTGGGGGCACAAGTGTCAGCATCGTGCCAATCCCTGACAAAGCTGACAATGGGCAGCAGAGATAATAATTAGGTACCAAGTGTCACTGTGGCAACGTGTCCTCACTGAGGATGAAGAACAAGGCTAAGGCTGTTATTATTGCTGAGTCATGGGTTCAACTGGGTTCACATTGACAAATTCTACCTCCCATATTTTTCCTGTGTGCACCTTTCTACTTGGCCTCATGACCTCTTGGACCTGGACAAAAAAACCCCAAAAAAAACAGCACAGTTCACGTCGGGATCCCGTCACAATGGCCATTAAAATGTCAGTTATCTTGAATTCTCTGCTGCCACAGGTTGCAAACCCTTTGGACCGCACCTGCAGGAGGGTTTGTCAGGATCAGCAAACAATGCGGCTTGGTGCTTGTGTAACCTGTCTGTGGTAATTGTAGCTGACTGTGCCACTCCCGGATCTGAGGCATGAACACTCAGTGGTTGAATGTTAAATACTAATTAAAACAGGCAGGTAGGTCCTCGTAAAATAAAACATGGGTGTGGCCAAACACCAGAAGCAAAGAAAATATGCCAGCAATGGACACATTGTGACAAAATGTAAAAATCAAAACTTAAAAGCAATTCACAACACTAGAATGGAATAAAGCTTTCTGACTCGATTAAGGCTAAAAATGAGCAATAAAATACAGAGTAAACGCCAAAAAGCTAAAATACATTATGCAACCCAATGACCCTGAAGTAAAAAAGTGGATAAAGTAGTCAAATTGTCAGGCCTACTAACATTAATATTCAGAAAGGGAGCAAGCACCGAATGCAACGTCGCCAATCCAATTATTATTTGGAGAAATACTTTTTTATCCCTGTTAAAACGTCAAATAAAAGCCATAAAACTCTCAAGCTGCCACAGGAGTGATGCTCTCACCGTCTAGCTCGCCCTCAGAGATAATGCGGGAGAAGTGAAAAGCATTAGCAAGTACAACACGTCGCGGCAAACAATAACTCCAAATAAGACATCAGAACATAATAATAATAAGAATGAAGCGTAACACTTGTTCATAGTGCATAAATTATCCTGTGCCCTTACACTTGGCCCCGCCCACTGTTGTTTGTTCTGTGTTTAGTAGAGAACACACACCCTCAATGAATAAAATGATTTTGAAGATCCCATAATTCCAATTTTGATGCATGAATCACTGCTGAGATTCAAATCACGATAACAAGATGAGGAATTTTCCAGATGGCCTTATGGGGTGAATCTCTTCCCAGAAACCTCCATTACTCTCTGCATGTCTGATAGTAATCTGAAATGAAGATGTAAAACCGTAGCAATCAGGTATGAAATCACGATGCATCAACACTGATGCGCGATTTTAAGTTATTGCGTTACACACACACACACACTCGCTGGCCTGTTTGGCTAACGGGCAGAATTCATATTGTGATAATGAAAAAGCCTTGATTACAAGTGTATCATTTGTTTAATGAGAATGACACGGGTGGATTTGGAACATTCAGATTGTTCAATCTCCAGTAATTCTCCAGATGTCTCGAGGGGACATTTAACACCCAATAACAGTTACAAAACAGGCATCAATGTCCTTTTGTCGGAACAGGCTGATTAAACATTCATAAATGAGATAATCCGGTTATGTTTATGGGTTATTTACACCGTACTTATGAATCTTAGAGCTGCGTCTGCTGCTGAATTCGTATGCCCTCATTCATCTGTTTAATCCTTGTTGTCCCATGGGAGCAAGCATTCATCTTTGTTGTTATTAATCAAAGTCATTATGAAGAAATGTTGCTCGCCGGTCTCCATCTCACCATCCATTGTTGTGTTTATTCAGCTTCTCCGCTCTTTGAATCAGGGCTTAACCCCATTTGCCCATTCTTCCTCTTTTCTTTTAGTCACTGCTCATTGATTCTGACAAGTCAACCTTTAATAGTCCTTTGCTCACAGATCATTCGAGCAAGATTCTCAGAACTTCCAGGAAGTCCCCATCACCCCCACCCCACCTTACCGCAGCCAATTGTGAGTGGAAAAACCCTCAAATGAAAAACAAAAGTAAAAGTATGAATGCAAAATAAAAACAACCTAAAATGCATGGAGAAAATGAAAAATGAAAGGAAAACTCTCAAAAAGAATGGAAAATCATGCAAAATAACCAAATGAATGTGAAAACCAAAAGAATGAATGTAAGAGCAAAAATGCATGAAAAAAATAATGGTAATGAATTAATTTGAACAATGAGAAACAGGGAATGAATGAATAATAAAATGGAAAATGAATGACAGGACGTGAAGAAAAACAAGAAATCACTCTCTAATGTTCCAAAACACAAATTTCTATGTACAATTTACTTTTTTGGAAAAGAGTTGGATTTCGTCTGTGATCAAATTGTAGTAAAATTTGGAGGATGTACTGTGTATGTGTTAGTTTTATATGGCAAAAACTCAAGTAAATCTCCTTTAGAAGAGCAAAGAAGGCAAACTCTTCCTCACCAAGGTGTAGTTCATCTCACAAAACTCACTGCAGTAAATGTGGCCTCAGCTCCTCCCTCTTTATGGCTAATACAGGATGAGCTGCAGCCTTATCTTGACTCGCTCAGGCCAATCGGACACACACACACACACACACACACACACACACACAGACACACACACTGAAACACACGCTTCCCGCTATGGGCGAATCAGATTTGGAGTCAATGTGTCAGTGTGATGAACTGGCAAATGGTGCCGCACTTTTCTTTCCACTTCAGGAGCTTTGATAAGAGCCAGGCTTGCAAATATGATCACATGGATTTGTGCTTGACTGGATCTCCCTGCAACCACATCCAAAACGGACAGGTGTCTTTTAGAGGCCTTAGGTGACAAACAGGTGTTGTTTTGTACGTACAGAAGGTTATTATCGAATCCACAGGCCTGCTGCTACTCAGACTCTAACTGAAAAGAGATTGGATGTCTTGGGTAGAAATAGAAGAATAAAGATTTATGAAAGCACTCATTAGATTCATTTGCATTCAGATCTTTTAAAAATCATCTTTTTGCCCATCTATCCATTATCTAGTCAGGGCTGGAGTCTATACCAGGGGTCATTAGGGAAAGACGGTACACCTTGGATAGGTCGCCAGTCCATCACAGGGCTGACACATTAAGACAGACAACTTAAACACACTCCCATCCACACCTACGGGCAATTTGATTACTCCAATTCACCTAAGCTGCATGTGTTTGGAGGTCGGAGGAAACTGGAATACCCAGAAGAAACCAACGCAGACGGGGGAAACATGCAAACTCCATATGGACCGTGGTCAACGCAGGACTCGAACCATGACCTCCTTGCTGTGAGGCAACAGTGATAACCACCAACTCATAATGTCACCAAAATTCAACTTTTGGTTCACATATTTTCCTATAAATGTTCTGTCATATTCTCAATTTAGAATATGTTATTTTCCCTCCGAATGAAAACACGTCTACCATGAAGGGGGCCCACCATGCTGGGTTGGACCTGGAGATGCAAATATGAGCAGAAATATGAAGATATTTAAAAGATAATTCAAATAATTAGCAATAATGCACTCATCTCGCCTCGACGTAACAGATGAGCGTTACATATTGTGCACTTTTACTCGATGAATAAACGCAACCAGTTATCGCGACGCTTCCATCTACTCTTTACATGCATTAACGTGCAAATAAGTTGACAACAAGCGTTGAATTGTATGGAATGATTGAACATAATCACCATCCAACATCATCATCCACCTTGATAAAAATGCATTGGAGCGGCAGCGATGCGAGTCATTCTCCTCTCTTCCTTTCACTCGGTTTGGCTGTGGATGGGTTCCTGTCTGTGGGCGGATGAGATGAACAGATGTCAGTTATTCATGGGGTCCCGGTGTCACAGTGTGTTTCCGAGACACGATTAGAATTGTCTCATGCATTGCTGTAGCAGCCACATCTCTCGTTTCTCTTTTCTCTTTTCAAACGTCACGACAACGGCGTGGCTGCTCGGGGATGAAGATATTGTTTCCCTTTGGCATCAGCTCCAGTGTAAGGGAACATTTTCACTTTGCACCCACAATATGTAGACACACACAGATTAGAGCTGTTTCCATGGGGACTATATGTGCTGCAATTTCAGATAAAGATACATAAATATATTAAATGTACAGAAAATCGCCTCTCTTCTCCTTTCCCACAGCACTGAGCGCTCTCCCCTCTGATTAAAGCGAAATCGAACAAAGTCTCACAGTTCTGTTCCTCTCTCTCTCTCCGTTCCTGACATTTTAAAAACTAATTTTTCTCAAATGGAAAACAACTTTTTGTGTATTTTAATGAGAACAGGAGGTGACTCAGCAGGGTCACTTAGACTGTGGAATAAATTGATGGGATCAACCGCAGTGTTTCATCTGGAGTTGTCCCTTGGCCTCATGTATTGTTACAGTAATGTCTCAGGGATAACATTAGCACGTGTTATTTCTTAACACACTGTTGTCTGTTGTATCATCCTCTGAACAAACAAACACTGCAACATCAGCTTTCTTCTTTGTTAGCATTTCTATTTAGCATACATTTGTATTCATGAGAATGCTAAGATGTTCCCGTGCAGACTTAATTGGTGCATTTGCATGTTAATGCATAATTAATGAAATCCCTGAAATGGAAAATTTCCAATTTTGGAGCGGTTAGAATGAAATATTGAATCTCTCCTAGTATAAAAATAAAAACAGCCAAACTGAAGACTGATCACACCGGAAATAAAGCAAAAAAAATAATTAGTGTGCCGCACACAGCATAAGGATTTAAACACACATATAATGCATGTACATACAGTACTTATGTGCTTTCAATAACAATATCATATAGCAATGCCACACTAAACTTAGGCTCAAGTTACAAATTTAATCTAAAAGTTTTAAAACGGACTCAGATATGTGACTTTTTATTTTCTAGCGGCAATCAAAAAGATTGTGCCCGGTGAGTGTATACATCAATAAAGGCTCTGATCTTCTTCATCTTCAGCGACGTGTTATGCTAATCTACGTTCTAATATCTCAAATCTGGCCATGCATCGTTTATTTTAATGAAATTTTCCCAATAATTGTGACTCTCTCTCTCTCTCTTTCTGTCTCTCTAATAATGTAACCGTAAATTCAAAACACACCAACTTAATCTGGTTACTACGTGCAGACTCCAGAGTGCACATGTGTACATACACACACATTTGGTACAAAACATGGATAAAATGATGTCTTAACAGGTCACATTAGCCTAAAGCATAAAGAAATCTAATACACATCAATTCACATATCACACTGCTATTTCCTCTTTTTAATTGGAGGGTAATTATTGACCCCTCCCCCCCTTATTTCCAATGAAATCACTGAGACACTTTTCCCACATTGTAAGATAAGATGTAAGAGTGATATTTAATTGTGAAATGACCTGAATAGCACGTCCCTGTGGTGTCTGTCTTTTTTTTGACAAAACAGGTGTGTGTCCTTGTTATAAACTCTCATGCTTGAAGTAAAATGGTCCCAAGGGACAAATGACCCCAATTAATTGTTGAGCCTCATGGTCTTCATTCACAGGTAACTCAGAGTCCTTCAAGCACTTAGCAAAGGATTAAAAAGTATATAATTCCTGAGAAATATGTCAAACTTTTCCCATTGTGAGGGGGGAGTGTGTGTGTGTGTCTCTTTTCCTATATATCATTTTATCGTCCACATGAAGATGATTTGAATTGATTGGATCGAGTTGCTTTGAAAAGTTAGCGAAAAGAGACAAGAAAGTCAAAATGTGAAGAAAAGAGGAGCAAAGGAGGCAAATTAGCGGCGACAAAAGAAGACGAATGGAGACGGAGATAAGAGGGAGGAGAAACAAAGGAGAGGAAATGACAAAAGGAACAAAAGGAAGTGACAGAAAGGTAGCACGGAGTGAAGTGGAGGCAATTTGAAGGTATGGAAGCAGACGATGACTCTCCAGGTCAGGGACGGCCTGCAGCCAAGGCAAACTCATTTATTTGAATGAATCTGATGATAATGGCACAGCTGCAGCTCCGCTTTGAGGCTCATCTGCACTTTTCAACGCTGGGATGACACGACGCAGGCCTCTGCTGCTGTCTTATACGGTCATCCTGATAAATGCAGCCCTGTCTGGAAGCTGCCACAATGATTCAGTCGCCCCATACGAAGGGGAGAGGATGAATAAAAAACGCTCATCCGTTATAGAGAAACAGATATATATTTCTGAGTTACCGTGTCCCGACGCGTCCCCGTGTGTGTGCGTGGGTTTTGACAGGTATGACATTGATTGAATCATCTTCCCGAGGGCTGAATTAATGTATGTCACTCTACAGGGATGCATTGTTTCTTTTACACAGTTAGCGGTCTGAGTGAGAGCACATACCTCCACCAAGGCCTGACGGATAAATTCAAAGCCAGATCTTTACTTCATTCATCATCATGCACTTCAAATCGGATACGTACACACTGATCGTGAAAATCTATTACACAGTATTAGTGTATATATCATCTGTATCCGCAGCTGTTGAAAGCAGTGAATGTCAAAACAGTCTTACTGCTATTTAGACCCTGAGCGTGTATTTAAATCTGCCAGATGTGGATTTATATGTGGCTTTGCTAAATTATATCAGATAGCTAAATAACAATTTTTTTTTAAAAACAACAAATTTCCTGTCTAGAAACGAGAAACGAGATAAAGACTTGAATTCAAATTTCCTTCTGTCTGACACAAAGTGACATGCCGGCCGGCAGATAATAATCAAAATAACCAACACTGAGACTATCCACAGTATATGAAACACATAGATGTTGTTTCACTGAATGAGCAGATCAGAACTCTTTCAGCTAAAACTCAGTTTGATGACATACTCCAACCTGTTATGTGGCAATTTAGCACTGGGAGGATCAAATAGTATCTAATAATTTCTCTCCTTATAATATGCCGCATGAATCAAATCTGAACAGTGTGTGGGCTTCATTTGGAGATAAGACCGGCTTTTTGCTCCTGTTCCTATTGTGTTATTATAATTCTCCTTCAATGCTGCCGGCAGACTCGATCGCCGTTGGGATGTGATGAAATTCATTGGGTGTGAAAACGTATCAGATTTAGAGACAGCTGAAACAGCACAGCTGACCAACTGACCCCACAAACACACGTACATACAAATATGTGCATACATTCCAGATTCTATATATTTAGCACCTCTTATCTGCCAGTTGCATTCCCACTCTCGTCCCCGTTAGTATGGTGGGGGGTAATGATCGCTTCCCACCCTCATCAACAGATTCTGATTCCTGTGATAGCACCGAATTCAAGTGTAAAACCAAGTGATTCTGTGTTTTGAGTACTTTCACACCTTCCCATCATTAGGGCTTACTCATCTTTTCTCATCTACGAATAAGCCATCAATATTTTCACCAAACGGCATTTCCATCATTCAAAAACAATGACATCATACACATAACAAGTTAAATATGTGTCACCACGTCGCTGCTGCTCGCCACACTCCCCTGCCCTGCAGTGTTGTCCAACATAATGCAACTCATCATCGAATTTGCTTACACCGACTCTGTTCCGGTGACCCTGCAGAACATCTGGGAGCTTTTCAATGTGGCAGATTATTTTGCTGTAACAGGGCCCAAACACGCCTGCCGGGACTTGCAGGAGCAGCACCTCTACCTCACTGAACTGCCCTGGCATCTGGCAGAGCATACACAATTTCTGCTGCCCCCACACATTCATCATTCATCACTTTGGAGTGGACTGAGCCTCCTCTCACTTCCTGCAGCTCTCACTGAAGGAGCTGATTGAAATTCAATTGACATTCAGAATACCTTGTGCCACCGACAGTGCAGCAGTATTCATACTTACTGCCATCTTGAATATCAAGTAAGTGACTCTAATGAGCAGCTGGAAAGATAGAAAGAATTCAGAAAAGTAAGAGTACAGACAGGAGAGAGGCCCCATTTGGACCGTTTGAATGTCTGAATGCCAACAGGTATCTGAAAAAACTCCAAATCGGAATTTTGAAAATCTCTTGCAACTCCAAAAGCACATGTTAAAACGTTTAGCATTAGCATAGCTTTATCGCTTATCTACGGGGCATTTTAACTAAAACCGCATAAAATTCCGATCGGGGATGTTCAGTTTTGTGAGTTATTTACCAACAGTGACAATGCAAAGCAGTAATCTGAATGATGTGATCGTTCACATATGATAATAACGATCAGCATAGACCAGATCAGATGAGACCAGAGCAGGAACGCACTTGAAATCAAAACCAAGTCTCTGGTGCTATTCAAGACAAACACTAAGATAAAATGATGCCCTGGTAACTGTTATGCAGCTGAGCGCCCCCTATTGGAATCATTAGAAACACCTTGGTTGAGATCACCTGTAGTGATTTCGAGTGTGCGTACATTTTCACTGCATCCACTCTACGGTAAAATATTTCACATTTCTTAAATCAATTATTAAGTTCTATTTCAGGCAGAGATTAAACTGAGAGCAACAGAATAGGCACTATAAGAATTAATTCTATTGCCTCAGAATAATGAAGTGTGTAAGTGTCTGTGTCTGTGTGTGTGTCAGAGCAAGACAGTGATACTATCGGTGACACGGAGCGGTGACTCAGTCGGTCGGCTGTGCTGTTTCAGCTGTCTCTAAATCCGATACGTTTTCACACCCAATGAATTTCATCACATCCCAACGACGATCGGGTCTGCCGGCAGCATTGAAGGAGAATTATAATAACACAATAGGAACAGAAGCAAAAAGCCGGCCTTATCTCCAAATGAAGCCCACACACTCTTCAGATTGGATTCATGCGGCATATTATGGAAAGAGAGAAATTATTAGATACTATTTGATCCTCCCAGTGCTAAATTGCCACATAACACGTTGGAGTACGTCATCAAACTGAGTTTTAGCTGAAAGAGTTCTGTGAAACAACATCAGAGGGGACAAATTTTATGCGTGTCTCATATATTATGGATATTCTCAAAGTCTGTTCATGCAGTTTCTACTTAACGGGCTATTTAATCCTCATGTTTACCTACTAAGTGTCAGAATGAGCTTCACTTTATGACCTCCATTAAAGAAGTTATGTGTTTGTTGTCATTTTGATCGACTGCTTGCATGCCTGTCTTCTATTTGTGTTCGTCAACAGATAGTCTCTAAAAAACAAACAGACAGAATTAATTTGTAGTAGATAGCTGGGACAAGGAGTACAAATCTGGATATAAATCTATTTCATTTTCTTAGATGGGAAATCTGTTTTTTCTTTGTTGTTGTTTTTTATTAGGTTGACAATTTAATAAAACATGTAACCATTGGTATCTGTTAGTGAACAGCTGCAATTTGATTCAGACCTGGCACAATTAAAAATATATATATATACTCAGGGGTCTGAACAGCAGTATGAAACAAAAAGATGATTTTTTAAGAGTTACTGTCAAATTATATTCATTTTGAGGCTGGGTTGCTATCCACCACGAGACAAGGAGGACAACTGACAAGGGAAGTCACATGACTACTTGGGAGATTACATCATCCCACCTCCAAAAACGTGCACTTCCTGTGAATCGTACACTATGAGTAATATATGAACTGAATACTACCTAGTATATTTGCAATAGAGAATGGTACAAACAAACACACAGACTGGGCAGGTGGTCGGACAAACGGGCAGACGGACGGACAGACAGACAGATGGGTGGACAATAGTGCTCACTGGATGTAATAAGTGTTCAAGGACAGCAGACAAAGCTGGGGAGCTTCATCTTGCTTGATTGTACTGGTATGTTGACGTTTACCAGAACAAAAGGACTATTGATTGGTGAATTTATTTATTTTCCTTTCAAAGATATAACTTTCCCTTTCCTTTCCAGTGGCTTACTGTTATTTCTGGCATTTCATCCATCTAGGTTAATTATGAACAGAACACCACTTCACAATCAGTCGTTTTTACACAGCAGATTTGAAGATAATGATACTAAATATCTGCAGTGATATCGACCAAAAAGGCAAATCCAGAGGCCTGTTGGGCCTTGGTGGAGGTATGTGCTCTCTCTTTCCCTGTCTCTCTCTCTCTGTGGCCTCCAGATGAGCAGGAGAGAGCCATGCGTGTCTCCTGAGAGACGTTCCTAAATGAATTCAGCCCTTGAGGAGCTCAATCAGATTATGCAATGAATAGTGACAAATTGATCGGAGTGCTGCTGAAGCAGTGAGATTTCTGGAGGGACACATAGCAGGGAAGCATCGCTCCCCATTTGCAGCGTTCAATCTCACACCTGTCAAAACACACACATATATACACACACACACAAACACACACAGCAATAGAATCACAGAAAAGTGCTCAAGCAGCCCAGGAGCTTTGATTTATCTGTTTTGGTATAACTGATTCTTTTGAATTCATCATCTTCTCTCGATAAAGGATGACTGTTTGATTGTAGCAGCCTCCACAAAAAGCCTCCTTTGACCTTTCATGTGTTTCTGATGTTCTTTTGTACACTCTCACAGACATGCACATCGTTACGTACAACATGAGCCCATATGGATCTATATAATGCTGTTTTAATGAGATTTTAAGCCCACTCATGTGTGAATAGAAGCTCTCTTTCTTTCTCTCTTTCTCTATTTCACACACACACACACACACACACACACACACACCAGCCTACATAACTGTACATGTGTAATTCTCACCTTACTTCTCGAAGTAGTAGCAGTTTCTCCGGTCTGTCCAAGATGGCCAGAAGGGGGCGCACTAAGTCCTCGACCACGTTGTCTGATAAGAACTGGGAGAACGCATGAACAAAGAAAGACCAAATACAGGACTGATTACAGAGCAGCACCTCCATTTATACTCATCAATCACACACTTCAAATGTGTTGAGAGTTTCAAAATCTAAATCAGGA
>OMNV01003390.1:2643-63339 GCA_900303265.1 Brotula barbata
GGGGGGGCGTCTAAAGGAATGAAATTAGCTGAGTTGAGGAGCCAGACCGTACAATGGAATTTCCTCTGTGTATGCAGGAGCTGGCTGCATTAGAGAGCAGGAGATTCTGTATGCTCCAACCACCCCGCTCAAAAATTGTTGATCGTTAAAAGCGGTGTGTGGCTTTCGGCAGAGGTCGGTTGGTTGGTTTTACTGATTGGAAAGTAAATGTTGATACGCAGAGATAAAATATCCTGCTGTTACATTCTTTACAATCGTACAGACATCTTTTCTGAGTCGTAGAGTTCACTAACATCTGATAAATGTATCTGGATTTGGTGCGGAATCGATGGCATTTCTGAGCTGGCTGAGAAATTGGGTCTTGTTTCTGTGTAGGAAATGGTTAATGAGCAAAGTGCAGACCTGAAGGAGCGGTGTGCATTGATGGGGCAACAGCTCGGTGTAGTGTGAGGATGGAACTGGAGTGTATTGTTAGAGAAGCAGATAAATGTCGATTTCATTGCTCTGCTGGTTATTCAGGGCAGATGGCTGGAGCATAAGCCAGAACTGAAGGTACGGGAGGTGTGTTGCTAGTAGTGGAGGTGGACATGCAATGTTTCCCTTTATTAATCCCCTGGGGAATGTGGCCTCTGCGTTTATCCTGTCCTAACTGTTAGGGGCAGTGGGCAGACAATGCGGTGCCTGGGGACCACCTCCAGGTCTGTAACCTTGTGTTGTGGTGAAAGGCAACGGCAGAAGCATTTTCCTGACGTATGATTCTAATAGCAGGGGAAACTGGAGGAAAACCATTTAAACAAAGGAGGAATAAACAAACACCAAATGGAAAGGGACATGGCACCGATTTATTTTGAGGCAACAGTGCTAATCACGCGGCCAATGTACCATGCAGCTGCAAGAACTCAACCTGAAGATTGCGTCTTGTTGAAGCTGTTATACTGGAGATGCAGATTAAGGGGTGGCGATCTAGATGGAAGTTGACGTCTGAAAGGGAGCTAGCTACGCACCGATGGACTGATGAAAAGTAAAACCAGCCATGCAATTTCTCATCCAAGTTCTTCCTTCAGCTCACCCTTTTCCTTTGTTAGGACTCGCAAAGAAGAAGTCATGAATTCGATTCAGCAGTTGCTTAAGTATTTAAACTCAAGAGGAATGTCAGCATATGCTATAATGCAAAGTGCATTATGCTCTGTACTTTGATGTGCCACTCAGGATGTTAAATCAAGGCTACACATATGAAAAGTCCACTCCCCGGTTCAATGCCTGGTGTTGTAAAAATACCAGTGGTGGCTATTCCGAACCTCCCAGATAACCGCTGTTTAGTAGAAGTGAAGACAATTATCTGATATATGATCTATGGATATTTATAAAGCCAAGGCTCAAGCTTAATTTATTCAAACAGATCCATTACTGGGTGGCTAGTCTGCCAGCCAGACAGGCAGCCTGCCAGACAGCCAGCCAGTCCATTTCCATCTTTGACAACAGCAGTGGACAGAGAGCAATGGAGAACAGGGGCTGGCAGTCAGGCAGCAGAGATGGCGTCAGTGGTGAGTTTTTAGCCTGAGATAGGATTCCTGAAAGCATCTGTTTAACATTTATAGGTGAGCAATCTTTACTCAGACCCATCTGGCTTCGTTCATTGCACGGTAAAGGTCAGAGGCATTATCAGTCAGTCAGTCGTCCCCTAGATTTGAACAAGAATCCACACCCAACTTGTTTTTGACAATGGCCAATCATCCCCGATGATGGATGGAGTAATAGTTAACGACCGCCGACATTATGGTTAATATGACGTTAATGTGAAATTAATGTGACTTGGGTTTCATGTTAGTCCCTTTTGCACTCCTCACAGAGGGCCTGTGTACTGTGAGTTAATGTTGGATGGATAATGGGAATAGATACGCTCCCATTCTGCCTATAAAATGATGTAGCCACATTAATCCCTTACTGCTTATGATGTTGTTGTTTACAGTTGGTCGAAGCATATCCAGGATTATCAAGCATGCGATGAGAGTGGGACCCACATAGGTATAATGTAAATTCACCCTGGCTTTGTGGCACTCAGATAATATGATTTTATTTAAAGCCCTACCTTTCCAAAGATGCCAAATATATCAGGATGCATTCTGGGAAAATCTGTATAAAATGATTACAAACACATCCAGATTAAATTTATGGGAAATCAAATATTGCATAGCTTAGAAAAATAATGGTTACTATAATGGATTTTAGGATTTTTTTTTTTTAATCATAACTTTTTTTTTCAAATAAATGTGTATAAGGAATACTGAGTTATTAAAGGGTAACTGTTGTAAAGAAATCGTTGAAAGCCCTTAAGCATGTATGCTTAAGCTGTGTCCCTTAATCAATAATCAAATAATTTACAAGAGCTTAAGAAGTTAAATAGTCTTGATCAGTATAGTCTGACCAAGATGTCAGCAGTGGGCTGCACTGACATTTCTTTTTCTGTGTCCATGTATCTATGACATTATGCAGCACAGCAATAATCGTGTCACTTTCTCTCTCTCTCTCTCTCTCTCTGAGAACAGTTTATGCATGCAGAGTGGTGAAATGGACACAATGGGCAGCAAGTCATGCAAAATGGCTCGTTCTACCAGGGATCAAAATGTGTGGAGAACAAAAAGATAGATTTCTTTTACCCAGTAGGAGAAGTAAAAGTGATCACATCACTTATTGGCAATCTCAGACCATGGCAGTGGTGTTGAGACAAATTTGCATCCCTAGTGCCAGCTGGACATGACTTGGTCTCTTCAATCATGAATGACTTTGGGGCCTGGCTGGTAACGGCTTGAATTATATCACAGGCATGTGTACCACAGCAGCTTTTAGAGTCACGCCTGTTATATATACTCCTTAGCAAGACAGCACATCATTCCATTTATTCACTATTCAATCATCTTATCATTTTCTTGGTCCAGATTCCCAATGGCAGCAGACCAAATGGATTAGCAAGATGTAATTTTCCATTGCAACACTCCCTATTATCTACACGGGAATCCCAAGTCAGGATATCCCTTACAAAACATCCAATTTCTTGGAGTAAAGTCTCCATCTATATGGAAATGCCCAGGATAAGACTACTTCATTAATTAATTTTCACCCTAAAAGGATCAATACCAAGCAGATTTCATTGGTGCCATTAGTTTTTGATATGCTGACTTCAGAGGCCAGACAATGAACAACAGCTAGGTCCAGCTAAAGCTAATCATTAATTTGGTAGCTATGAGCACAATCACCCACAGACAGACAAACTCATTCACACATGTGGGCAATTTATATTTTCCAGTTCAGCCATGCATGTGTTTGGTGTATGAGAACCTCCTGTGTGCCGGTGTCCTCCCACTGGGAGGACAGTTCCACCATTATCGAATCCTCCCATTGGGAGGCCCGCTTGAGCATGGTGAGGAAACAAAATGTGTCTAGGTGTTTAATTAAGCCAGAGAGCAACAGAGTGTTGGTGTCACAGTGTGCAGTGGTGTCGTAGATGCAGATGAACATGGTATTAAATATCTGTGCATATTGAATTTCGCTAACAATACATATGACACAACAAAATATATCTCAAATAACTAACATTAGCCATGTCAGGCTTCGTGAGCTGGTCCTGAGCGACCGACTGATTGGTCCGGATCCAGAGCTCGCTAGATGAATAGTCATTGGTCTGCAAAGTAATTAATATTCACCCTCTGGGTAGCATCTGCATCCATGCCAAATTTGTTGAGCAGTAGTTCTCCAGATTTATTATGCAATGGACAGGACTGACTGAAAGGACCAAAGTGCCACCCTGAGGGCAAAAACAATTACGTGAAAGCAACCGGTGATCTGAAACGAGACACCATTTTTGCTGGCCTAGGTTTCTCTGACAGTCTGATCCACCTGTGACAGCTCTAATGGCAAATGCAAGGATTTGTTTTCAGTCTAGACTGAGAGAAACATGGGGAAGAGTTGTGATGGTGGATCCCAGGCTTGGGTTAAGGTTTGGAAACTTACCTAGCTATTGGACCTCCTTATGTTTTAAAAATAAGACTCTAAACGCATGTCTAAAAGTGTGAAACGCTACTGACACCAATTAGTCATCCCTTCCCGATCAATGTTTAAATGTCTAAGAGCACTGACTACAATTATGAATGCTAGAATATATACGAACATATAAAATGGACACAAGCTACAGGTGTGCATGCAGACACTCACATGGGTGAACGAAACGCCCCGCCATCAAGGGCACACAGGTGGAGTCACACCTGGATGAAGAAGCACGTGTGGCCCCGTCCCACAGTAGGGTTGGGTTAAGGTTAAGATAAGGGTTAGAATGAAGCTTCAGGTGAGTGACAAAAATTATTCCACCCAAAGGTGATCTGGGCCCAACCTCCAATGAGATAGCAATGACGAACATCTGCGCACATTTACGCAACTGCTGACATACAACCTGCTGAGCTGACACCTGTGCTCATATGATCTGCTCTGACGCACAAATATATGCCTAAGGGCGAAGTCAATCTGTGCGTTTTAAATGAACTAAAAGGGCAAAATGACAGGGTTCACCTCATCAAATCAACTGATCTGTTTGTTTGCGTACATGTTTGGATATTGATGGATTTTGTGTTGTTTCGCAGGTTCTATTGGGACTTGATAATGCTCATCATGATGATGGGGAATCTAATCATCATTCCTGTGGGAATAACCTTCTTCTCAGAGCAGACTACCACCACCTGGCTGGTCTTCAACGTGGCCTCGGACACCATCTTCCTGGTGGACCTGGTCATGAACTTCAGGACGGGTATCGTCAATGAGGAAAGCTCCGAGATCATCCTCGACCCCAAGGTCATCAAGATGAATTACCTGAAGAGCTGGTTCGTTGTGGACTTCCTCTCCTCCATTCCAGTGGATTATATCTTTTTAATAGTGGAGAAAGGCTTTGACTCTGAGGTATATAAGACAGCCCGTGCCCTGCGCATTGTCCGCTTCACCAAGATCCTCAGTCTTCTGCGTCTCTTAAGACTCTCCCGACTCATCAGATACATACATCAGTGGGAGGAGGTGTGTATATCTCAATGTGTGTGTGTATGTTGTGAGAGAGAAATTAAGAAAATAGGAGTGTACAGATTAATTTAAAGACAGATGACGAGACGGTAGACAGCTCACTATACTGTTATGCCGTATACCGGTCTCTGATTCTGTGCTGGGTTTGGTTTGCAGCTCTCTGGTGACTTTCCTAGCAGCAGGGTTACAACCTTGAAAGGTTAACACACTGATGTAATTGTGCATGTATGAAACTAATAGGTCTGTCAATCACAGACGATCACAAAGCTTATCTATGGGTAGCAAAAGATAACGGCACTTCGGATTCAGTGATGTGGGAAATTAAATTAAACATAGGAATCAAAAGTAATTGCTTCCAGTTTTCCTCCACAACATCCTATGTTGTGCTTCTATTAGGGATGTATGAATTTAAAGCTTAATGCAGTTCAACAGTGGGTAGTGGTGCAACATATAAAATAGAGTCCAAATCGATTTCAACATGACTGCTGCCTTAGACTTCGATATTGTGGCTTAACAGACGTTTTGTCTTAACGTCCACAAGGTTAACTTGGACACGTCTGAGCTTAGCCCAGAGCGATTCGTGATTACCCTCCATTGAGTCAATGCACTCCTTGACTTGTACTATTTAACCATGCTCCTGTTTCAGCTGTTTTCAATATATTGCTCAAACAAATGGCCCTATAACACAATGAGAATAATGTAATTCAGTCGGGTAACGCAGGTGAAAATTGAATTCCCGAGAGAATAATGTACTCTTTACGTGCCAAATGGAATTCTGATTCTCATTTTTGAAAAGAATCCTTACAATGTTGAATTGTTGTGGAAATCCGGAAAGTAGAATGTAGATGGAAAATAAGGGGACACAAATAATCTGCAAATAATATCTAAAATTAACAAGACAATTATAATTTAGTCTACATACATGATACGTATTTGTTATGTTGTTATGTGCCTCCTTTTTCGGGCCTCCCTGAACGTCCTTCAGTTTTTCCTCTCACGTTGGGATCGCTGCTGATTTTCGTGCCGTTTGTTACTCTGCCTGAAGCAAATTGCTTTGTTGTTTTCAGGGCTCACATAAACAGCAACTGTGCTTACTACAGAGCATAAAACCCACATTTCCTTTCAAAATAAAAAGATATGCGTCATAAAATCACATCCAAACCATTGAGACTTAAGTGTTATCTATTATATGTTATAACCAGATATAGAACAGATATACAGTCACAAAAAGCTTCTGGGACTGGGAAACGGCTTGACAAATGTATATGTTGATGTAGCAATTAACAAGTAATTTTTCTGTCGATGTATTTGAAAGTAGCTTTATATAACACTAGCTGCGTGACCTGGTATTTACCAGATGGATTGTGCCTATGGGCAGTTGACGATAAATTTCACACAAGACAGGATACAGTATTATTGTGCCGTTTAGTTTGTACAGCTGCACCGAGTGGGAGGATGAGACGGTATGCACCGCGTTTGAAACATGCAGTAAATATATTTCGTGGCGCAGAGCAGGAAGGCGGGCCGAGACGTGAGGATCTGTCATAATTCACGGACACAGCGGCATTGCTTATTTCTCCATTTGTATTCCTGCTCTTCAAACTTTGCGTGCTTCTTATTTTCTTCCCTCTCTGTCCCCTTTCTCACTCTCATGTTATTTCTGTAAGTCTATACCACCCCTCCCCCCTCTTTCTTTATAAAATGAATACAGATACCTTGATAAAGCCCAACTGGATACACCACCGATCAATAAAAAAGCAGCAAATCAGGCACACGTGATAGGAAACACGTTTGCGGGAGTCAGTGGATATACAAAAGCAGACTCCTGCCATCTTAATGGCCGTCAGGCAGTGAGCTACCATTACATCGGCCTTGGGATGCAGTCAGTTAGTTATTCAATCAGTGCGTTTCCACGGTAAGTCATCTATCAGCCTGCATGCCTGTCATTCCTTCATCTGTCGTGTGTTCCCTGCCCCCATTCTCTTTGTCACCATCCCTTCCCTCCATCTGTGAGATAAAGAGGATTCAGCGCCGCACATACTGGAGAGTCCAGACCGGACTAAGGAGTCAGATCAATTTTGTCTTTTTATCCGGCACTGCCCGATCCAAGTTTCAGCTTGGCACACACAGTAATCATGAATGTGTATTATTTTGACAAAACGTGATAAAGACTGAGAGGAAGATAATTTGATCCCATGCCCATCCTCTCGGGCACACAATAGGAGCTACATATTCTCCCACAAGCTGTCTGAGAGATAAAGGTATGATATTTCTGAGTGCGTATGGAACTGTTTCAGTTGAGAACCCTGCTGTTGTGGCAACATTGTCTTCTGTCTAAATTATGCAATAAAAGCGAAAAATGGTGGCCACAGTACCAATAAACTCTTTGCATGGTGGCATCTGTGGTAGGACTGCACACAGTTAAACTTTTTTGAATTCATTATTCTGTCACTGCATCATATGCAGGCTTTGGGCCTGATATGATGAGTAGTGTATAATGATTTTTTTTTTTAGAAAAAAAAAACGTACAATGCATGAGCAACTGGTGCTTTCATCTCACCAAACATTATTCGTTCAATCATCCTAGAGCATTTTTTCAGCCGCTGGATATGTTTCATATTTAAATCAAAGGATACTGAAAAGCATCCCTCCAGCTAGCTTCCTCCAGCTCACCTGTAGTGGCCCACAGTGGCAGTAATCATATTCAGGGATGAATATTTCACAATTAATATAAATAATGTGAACAGCTCTGGGATGTTTTTTTGACCTCTTGTCTTTAGTTTCTCAGGCAAACTTTTGCCCTCTGTCCTCATTATTTCCCTTTCTCTCATTATTCCGTCCCCTCTCGGAGCTAATTATCTCAATGACCTTACAGTCACGACAGGCTGTTTTCTCCAATTTTTGCTGATGCCTTTGTACATATGCTTCGTTGTCAGATACTTTACACCTCCTCCAGAGTTGTGTTTAATCGCGCTTATGTACATCACATGGAAATACAAAAAGTAAAGAGCAGGATGTCATCCTGTATGTTAAAACTGCTGCACACAATCCCCACAGGTCCCAGTGCCACATCTGCCTCATCACAGCCACAAGGCCCCCTGCCAGATCCCAGCCCTGCCACATGGGCTCAGGTTGGGCTTGTGGCTGTGCACCAGTCCCCCCCAGGGCTCTGCCCTTTAGAGGCCCGGGCAAAATATTCTGTAGACACCCAATTTATATGATCACAGAAAGCTCTCTACTGTTAACAATCACAAATATGAGCCTATTGCTTTTACTGCATTACCTGTATTATTAGTAAAGTCAGATTTTTCTGCATAAAAAGCCTTTGGGATAACACAAAACATACATATATGGGGATAATATATTTATTATCAATACACCAGGTCCAATATTTTGATGTTTCCTTACTTTAATATAGATATTTTACCTGTGTTACTCTTCTGCTATGGATTAATTCCTGCATTTTGCAAAAGTATTTTGACAAATTAGCACAAGACACAAATATCACAACTCAACCAAGATGCATTATATATTGCATCATACAGTATATCAACATGATATTATGAACAACAGCAGTCACCTGCTGATATTTCTCAAAACTGTTTGAATGGCTTCCTCCATTTCTTAGCATCAGAATCATGCACCTGTTATGAAAGTCTGCAACCTGTTTCTATGACGCATTTACAAACCAGTTAGCGGGTAGAATTGTTGATATACATGAAGAAATGTTGTCAGCGAGACACTTAAATGGTCCTTGGATAACCAATACGTCTTCAGGAGATGGTATCTGATTAAGTTGAAGTCAGGACAAGACACAAGTGATAGGTTTAACCCAGTGTCATCAAAGATCCGTCTTACTAAGCGAAGGTGTGTTGATTCACAGCTTGGTAGGTAAAGTGATCTGAATGACGAAAATGTGAGCTATCTGACCTAGGTATCCAGTTTACTGTGTGGAAGCAGAAGAGACTTTAACTACATTACACCGGCTAAATTTAGTCATGTCTGAGACAAGCCATACTGCTGTATGACAGTCAGATGGCAATCCTTTCTTATCCCGTTACATGCTTAGATTTGTACCCAGATTGAAGGCTGCGTAGTAAATTTTTTCTCGGTACACAAACATGAATTAAATTAAAGGTTTTAGGCAGGGAAAGTTGGAAATAAACACATTCCTTTGTCAGTGATGAAGATACAAAATGTTTGAGGGACAGACAGAAAATGAAGGCAGTGGCATAGTGAGGAAAAATGGAGCGCGTTGAAGTCGGAGTGTAATTTGCCACCTCAGCAAGGGATAATTTGCTGCCAAATGGGATTAGCAGGCTTTGATTTATACAGGGTCGTGGACTTGCTTCAGCTGTGTCAAAATACACATCTTACAAAGTTATTGGCACCTGTGGACAACCGTCTCTGTCTCATGCAGGGGACACAGGTGCACACAAACACAAACACACACATAAAAGATGTGCTGAATCACAAAGTGCTGAATCATATGTGATCAAAGAAGAGTCAGAAATACAAAGAAAAATAGATGGAGCAGCCTGTTAGAAGTTATTGTGCGTAACAACAACAGTAGCAACAGTTGGTCTTGTGTTTTGTTCCTGTGGAGTTCATATTATGGTGGTGGAAATTACGAAGTAGTTGTTTTTTTATTTATTTATGTTTTTTATTTATTTGCTTGCACTGCAGTACATATAATCAGTCTTAGCCTGGTCTCTTCAAGTAGGGCGGCACCGCAATTTTCTATAGTGGGTGCAGTGTTGTCGTAAATCGTATAGCAGGCAAATTACGTCTATAAACACATGGGACTGCAAATTACATTTATAAGAGTATAATTAAAATAAATCTGGCCTCATTTGCATCTTCCCTCCACTGCCTTTAGATGCACTTCTAGCACTGTGAAAGCTGCTGTGGCTTTTTAGCATATACAAATGTTAAACTGATGTGATATGGATATGATGCAGTGTGTGTGTGTGTGTGTGTTGTGATTATGGCATTTCACTTTAATCCTTACCTTTGAAACTATTAATCTGCTTGTGTCAAAAGAACAGACATATTATCCTAAAAAGGCCTGTGTATTGTGTCTAATGTATCTTTGAAGACATCCAAAGGCTTAGCAGAGTCAAAAATAGAACATTTATGAGCAGCAGAATAGTTTTACAGTTGTTACTAACACACCATCCCATAGACCCATCATTTTTAAGTCTTATCTGCATAAACAGAGTTGATAAAGATCTAACTCCTTCTTTGAAAAATAAATTGTGATGAAGCTGCAGTGGGGAACAGTGGGACACGGCGGGCTGATAAATTATTGAAATGAACATGTTTCTACTTTTGTAGCAGGTGAGAGAGAACCATTGGAGCTGGATGAAAGCACGCATGTAGCCAGTGCCGCACAGCTGGTTATGTTTGGGAAGAACGTGAGAATAGAGTGCTGTTTTGCAAAGCACACAAGAATGATTTAAATCTATTTTTATGATGCCATATTTGCTGAGTTGTCTTAAATACATACGGAGTGCAGATACCGCAATAACAGTGTTAGAGAAAGGAAAAAGCTTAACTTTTATTTTTCTCAATGAAAGCAGACAGAGACTAAGTGCATCACGAAACAACGGATGCAGCAAATGAGGATAGGGCAAATCTAAGTGAAGAAATAAACAAATCCTAAATCAATACTACAGTATGACCAATTATTTGATAGCATTGAAGGATGGAGCACGGTGACTGCATGGTCATTAAACTTGGTCTCCTCATACACTGAGCTGCTGATGCACTTTGGTGATTACACTAATTCGATGAGACAGTCTAGGACCCAGGTATGTGTCGAGTCCAGGACAGGCAGACATCAATTATCAGTGCTATGCGTGTCCTCCACCTGCTCCACATGTCTGCTGGAAACAGATAAGATAAGATAAGATAGCCCCTTATTCATACCTTGCGGGAAATTTTGGTACCAGGTGCTCCCGTCTGGCTGCGTTCCCTCTCCTGTGGCGGTTGCACGGGCTGTTATGTTTGCTACACGTTGTCATTAGATCATTGTTATTTTCCATAGCGATGTGTTTACTGACTCACGCCAAGTTATCCAATCTGTCCGAGCATAATGAACAGCGCAACAGAACAAAATTTACAAAATACAAAGAATTTATGCCACATCTTGAAAACGTAATATTGGGATTAAGGGCTCTGATGTCAGAAAATCTGAGCATGCTCCACATGTACTAAACCCATGGCTACATAATGTTAAATTTACTGTTCATACTCTTCCATTTTTAATAACACTGCTAAAGAACCATCGGTGGTTTGCAAGCTTGATCCCTTTGGTTGATAGTGTCGATTATAAATGCCTCTGGTATAGTACTGCGGAAGTACTAGATCAGTACTATATTTCAACCTGTGTCGGCCTGTTGGACCACCCTCCTCACTCAGAAGCCACCTGAGGACCCCTGATGTGGGGGTGGAGAACAGGGGCAGAGATTAGTGAGATTTCCTGCCATGGTGAGTTGCACACAATCTGTCTATTCTTGGCGGGAATGCAGTGGACCGTGAGAGTCTCGTGCTATTTTCTGGCTCTAGTTTAGCCCTGCATTTATTCTTCAGGTGTGCCTGTGTGGAACATCCACTCTCATGGAGGAATGTAGTTATGAATCTTAATTTAGATGGATCTGATCGCTTTCAAACAAATAATGAACAGCTTCAGACATAAAGTACTGAAGTAATCATCACAGACCATCTGCAGTTCCTCGGTGGACCACTGGTTGAAAACCCCTGTGTGAGATGGATCATTTTGTATGAGGCCATTTGAGCATTTATTATACACCCAAAGTAATCAATGTTGTTATGAAAGTGGCTTCACCAGATCAACAATCTCCAACAGCATCAGAAATGCCTTTATAATACACAAATGATCAGCCAGTGACCAATCAACAGCAGCCCTCTTGACAGAAAAAGCTGTTGTAGTCGACATAGTATTCGTTGTATTTATCTTGGAAGCTAAGACTAAGGATGGATTTTCTGATGGAAGTCCAAATCTTTTCATCAGCACGGGAACTAACAAGCCACACAGCATTCCTTTACTTCATATGGGGAAGCTGTGGGGAGCTAAAGAACTCTGTCTTACATAAAATAGAGTGTCTGATTAAAGAGATAATTGTTAGATCCCCATGGTGTTAAAGTGGTGAGGACAGTGTAAGCAAATATACTCTAATTGTAGAGCCATAACTACAGTATATTACTGGGCAAAGCATTGAGATACAGAGACACAGCCATATGAAATCACCGCTACATTCAGCCTGTGGTTAAATAGACAGTGATAAAACATTCCATTACATAGAAATTTTAATTCCTAAGCAAAACGTACTTACTTTATAGTGAAGATTTTCTCCTAGCTGACACGATTCAAAGGAGGGGAAACAGGAAAGAAAGAGGGCACGGGATAAGGAAAGTCGGAATGAAAGAAATACGGCTCGTGGGAAGGAAGAAGAGAGGCAAGGAGCTTTGCACCTCTGTAAATAAAACTGGAATAGAGTTGACGATGTGCAGGCGTAGCTCTTTGTATAACAAAGACTGAGTCTATCACATACACACTCAAAACAAAACTTGTCAGTTTCCAAAATAACACAAAAAGGCTTCCATTAATTGATAGTGAGAGCAAATACTGTCGCTTTTTACCTTTTATGGTGTCCTGCAATGATTTTCCTTAGAGTGAGAAATGATAGCTGAACACATTTTTCAGAAAATTGTTACCGGTGAAATGTGTGGCCAACATTGGCAGTGCGTGGGTAATATATATATATATATATATATAGAGAGAAATAGATGAACCCGTCATATTGTGGGCTATATCACTGACATGACACTGACTGATGGAATGTCCATGAAAAATGAATTGATTTCAAAATTGCTTATTGATCATAAAGCTTTCCTGTAAGTCAGCCTCTTGCAGAATGTCTGTATTTACATTTTATGTTATTCATCATTTTGCCAACGTAATCTGAGACATAACAAATACTGCAGTGTGTACTCAGCCAGGGGGAATACCCGCTGTATTTGTCTCTATCACTGTCACGCTGACAGTCTGTCTCTTTCATTTCAGCTCCTTGTGTAAGTTGTGCACAGACATGTGTCCATAGTATAGTCAACAAAGAGAGACAGAAAGACAGTGAGACAGAACACAGATACAGAGAAAGAGGCGCTCTGGACGGCTAGATGAAAATTTGCCATTGTAATATAAACTATAAATTTGAATATACTAGCTCATTCTTTTTCTTTAAAGTAGACACATTACTCATATTTTGCCATTCTTATTTACACTTATGGATCTATTTTTGCTCTAGGGCTCTTGCTGCAGCACTGCTGGGCAACGTGAGTGAAAACAGGCATTTTTATGTGTTGCCTCATTCTGGCAGCCCTCCCAAAACACGAGTGGAGATCTTCATCAGGCATGACAGCCATGCACTGCGAAACACTGCTGTCGGCCAAGAAGTCATTCATTAGCCTCATATTTGTGCAATGTTCAACCCAGCTGAGATGCTGAGATGTAAAGGGTTAATAAAATCTAAGCTTTCAGGCACTTCAGGACATATGAGTTTATTATATTGGCTGTTATATAAATCAAACCAGTATTCTCTATAAATAATCATATTCGTCATTCGCTATACTGTATGCTGTGTTTCCAAACTCTTGTCATTATTGGAGATGACATTTACGCAGCTCTGCATCGATCAAACTACATCAATATCTTGTATTTTCTTTAATCTGCTCTCTCTGTAAGAAACAATGAGTGAAAGGAGTCGGCTCCCTTGGGATATCCCCCGTGAACTACATTTCCTTTCTAGATGGTGTGCACGGTACAGTAAGCAGACAGATGACAGATATAGAACTGGGAGGGGACTAATGTGATAAGTGTAGAGATTAGGCTAATCTCGGTTATTTTTGTTCCCTGGTCTCTTGATGGTGGTTTGTGCATGTGTGTGTGTCTCTGTGAGTAGGGGGTGGTCAGGGTGGTTCACACAATGGCAAAGCTAAGATCAGGAAGCTTTGAGGCCTTATTTTTATTATCACACTGAGGGGAGTAATTCATGACAAACATCCTGTAATAACGCCTTTTGCTAATTCATTCATTAGTAGTTACTCAAGCATTAAGCATTCCTTCACTTACACTTTCTAAGGGTTAATGTTGTGGTGGCTGGATTTGCTGATGGGAGCACCCATCTCACCCTTCACACATCTGTCTCAGCTGCTCTTACCCTGCTAGGCCAGTAGTGTGAAATCCAATCACGATTGTGATTTTCTAGTTTGTGTGATATTACAGCTCTGACAGTACATTTAAGTATTATAAGTGTATTTCTATGGCTACAGGGTTGTTTATGTAGCATATCAATTATAGCAGAGCGAGATGTCCTTGTTGTGGGGGCCGTGTGATGGGACTAATTACAGTACCGTTTACTATTGTATGGTCCTTATTGTGCTTCACTCAATGCAACCATAGATTCTGTTCCACATTTTGGGGAATTGACATTACTGTTTGAGTTATGGGGGAACTATAGAAAATAAGATTGGGATGGTTTGTCAGTCCTGTCACGCTGCATCTCCCTGTCTGTGATGTGGTGGGCAGGGTTAGTCCCTGGTGTAGCCTCTGGAAGGGTTCATGTTGCTGGTGTTTGCACGAGCACAGCAGGTCATCCTGTGCAATCCATTCAAATCCCCCCTGTTCTCACATGGGCGTTAATCTGCCCTGACTGCCTTCTTAGCACACAGCCAGGCTGAAACACTTCCCCATTCCCCTAAGCCAGTGTCATACTGCATCTTCTCTCTCTTAGTTTGTTCATTCATGCCTTCCTTCCTTCGTTAACTACAGTACACTGTATACTGTTTTTTTAATTGCACGTTGTGGACAAATTGCTGTTAAAAAACACTAGTTGCTAGGAAAAAAAAAAAAGATAGTAGAACTCCTCGAGCTGTAAGATATTTCTTTCTTTGAGAAATCATCCTTGCATCCTTGCTAATAAATGTGTATTTTGAGTTAAAGATAGAGATAGAGATTTGAGATAAAATAAAATTATACATGTAGGAAACCTGATGATGCATGGGATTGTAATTTAGTAAAATGTTGGGTTTAGATGAAAATAAACATTTAAAAAGGCAAAAATAGAAGAAAATGAGGAATTAATTGTTTTCTAAATCAATGAATTTAATTAAGTTTGAAAATTTTAAGCTTTGATGTTCTAATCAAAAAGCAAATACAAAAAGCTCTCCTATAGTCTGAAACGACACCTCAAACAAAGCTTTTCCATAGCTCAACCATGTGAAGCTGTATGAAAATATGAATTACAAATAAAAAAATGATTTTTCAAAGGCAAATACGAGACAAAACCATTAAGTAGCAAACAAAAACTGATCTCACAGACCTCCGAGAGACTGTTAGCATGCTGTATGACTTTTCTGGCAGTAATTATCAGTGTTTGACTGCCTGAGGTACATTATGAGTCATGATGGCAGGCTGCAGCGCCTTGAGTCGATGTAGCTTGCATTCGACCTCTTTCTGCCCTCAGTTATCTCTCTGCTCTTCGTCTCATCTCTCCTCCTCTGCTCGGTTCAGCTCTCCGACATTTATCTACTGGAAGGATGTCAAACGTTCATGCTGAGGCATGCCTACATAACCACATACTTTGCACCAAAACGGTCATGTGGGAAAACAGTTGTTTATGAGCACATCTGAATGTTGTAATCCACATTTGCCTTTTCGGTGACATTTCCCGTAGTTGTGCTGGCCGTTTGAACGATGAGTAGTGCTTTGGAGATGTCAGCCATGTGTACGTTTTTTCTTGGAGCTGCCCTGATGTTGTTATTTTGTTCTCATTGCTCAGGTTACATGCGCCAATCAATAGAACATCCCATTCAACCTCCTCCTCACCCATAAATACATTTAGCTTTTGCCCTGATGCATTTGTTGAGCTCCTGTGAGACCTTCCGCGCATAAAACAGACTTGAAATGTATAAGCCTCGAAACAATTATGCATAAATTATCCATATACAAGAATGTATTGTTCCATCAAAAGTACATATCCATGACGATGAGATTTGAAATGGCCGTTTTCCTGTTTTAGTCGTTGTTGCCTGTTTAAGATACACAGTACGTGCAACTAGCGCTTCAATCCGATGAAAACAACTAACAATTCTTTACTATCCACAAAGTAAATTCGTGCAGACAGTATAAATATGAAGCTCGGGACGATGTGGGCCATTTTCCTGTAGGACATTTCTTCTTCCAATGCTGCACTGAATGGTAGAGTACAGATTAAGGCAGAGCAAAAGTGTTGAGGTTATCACGCTTACACGACCAAAATAGACACAGAGCGGGTGAGACAGTGGGTAAGAGAGCTGTAGGCTCCGGGTACTGTGTGATGTGCTCAGAGGAGGAACAAGAGATTCCTGCTGACTGACACACAGATGATGAAAAACATACTGGATGAACATACTGAAATCATGGTCGGGTTGACGAAGGGCTGCACAGACAAAGGATCTTATTTTCAAGCGATTAACAAGGAATGAATTATCCAGTTGAATCAATACAGTGAATACTTGGAAGGGTAGAAAAGGATGATACTGCCACACGACCCCGCTGCTAAACTAATATTTGATGTCAGTTTTCACACCCACGAGCTTTGGTTGGATTGAATCAGACACATTGGGGCAGGATTGAAAACAGTAATCGCACTATGACAAAACATCCACGCCAAGACCCTTTGAGAAGCGGTCTCTGGAGCGCGTCATTGTCGGTGCGAACATGATCTGAACTATGTCAAAACATATCCAGCTTTCCTAACACGCCATTGGATTAGCATGTTGAAGGATAGCATGTGGTGTTACGTGCTGCGTAGTGTGTGTTTTCCAGCTCTCTGACGGCTGCCCGTGTGCTTTGAATAATGTGATGCAATGACGTTTTCCACATGAGAAATGTCCTCAAATTCTACTTCTAAATATTGGCTTTGATTAGGAAGGTATGTAAATCAGTTGGTATTCCATTTTATTTATCCTTTAGCAACCCAGGCTCACAGTAACTTCTTCATTTTTCTACTCCCCAGACATTTCCTACTAATGAGAATGGCTTAAGTTAATATCTGTTGGTTTGCTTGATTCTTTTTTTTTCAGTGTTAAATCAAACCCAAATCTGGGGTAAAAAGCAATACTAGCTTAACGTACTTTCTGTCTAATCTGTTTTGGATCATTTGGATGAGGGTAAAAGGACTACAGATTTGAAAACCTCATAAAACCTCACGTTTTTTAATCCCCGACTCCAAACCTCTGTCATTTACAATATCACAGAACATCATATGAAATTATGTGATATTGTTTGTTAAGGTCCCCATATTTCAGGAAGTTGTTGAGCTAGGAACATTCTTGCTGGAATTTGTTGTTCAGATGCACAAACTGTAAAGCCATTGAAGTTTTTTAGACTTTTCCTAGCTGAACTGTACAAAACAGACCTAAACGTCAGACTCTCAGGGTTCAAAGTAGTTCAAAGATTCTTTCATGGAGTCCAGAACGCAGAGTCAGAGAAAAACACAGCAGCTGAAAAACAAATGTAAATATTTTGCTTTCCGCATTGTGTGCAACCTCCACACTACTCGACTGTTTAGTGTTCCCAGATCTCAGCATAAAAGTAGGAGCACGCCGCTGAGCGCAGTGAGCTGCCGAACGTGAAGGCGTTTGTGGCTTAAACGCACTGCTTCAGGTCAAAAACAAATTAAAAGAACTTAAAATGAATCGGTTCGATCGAGAGCCATTAAAGTGATTACAAACTGCGTTCAAGTTAAGACGATGAATGATGGCCTTGTGTGGGAGGAGTTAGTTAGTTTCGTCAAAGTTACTGGGTTTGTGGGTACAAGGCTCTGTAGGTCGCGTTAGTCAGAAGTGAGACCAGTGATGATATAATGACCTCCCCAGTAAAGTGTTTCTTTGTTATATTAATGGATCGCTCCTTGTTTTCTCTCTGTGTAAAGGTCCCATCGATCACCACCTGCCTTTTAATTAAGTCTGTGGCTACAAATTACTGTGCGGCCTGATTACTGCAATGTACTAGCAGGGCTGTTTATGCAGGGAAATACCGTTACTGCAGCTTTCATAGGAGGTCCACGGCTATGCAGGGAATCGATTTCACGTATGATGACATTGCTGACATAATTCTGCTCTCCTCCTCTCTTTGACTAGATTTACATTTTCTCTCTTCTCCTATTCCGTTTTATCTTCTCCCTCCTCTCTCCCCTCCCTCCCTTGCCTCTCGACTCACAGACCAATTTACAGACTGATTAGCTTGTAGAATATACAGTACTTTGCCTGCAGCTCTGAAATAATGTCAGCCCTATTTATATTTTTTTATTTATTGCCAAACTGTACCTATATCAGCATGACTGCACACAAGGCACTGCAGTCGTGTGAACCGTAATTACTTCCACCGAGATGCTTTTTCTTTGGAGTAGCAGCACTGGAAATGTATTTCCACTTCCATCTGTTAAGACAAATAATGTATTCAAAATTGTCTCTTTAGCAAAGTGAGAAAATGGAAATTGCTATGCTGACAGAATTCCAATCCATTCCGCTTTGCAATATGATTTTTCATGTCCAACTCCAGCTGTCATTTTCTGCTAAAGGAAACCAAAAGTGACCCAAAAGGAGATTTACAATGAGATGTTAAGCGGCAAAATTCCAGACTTTCCTGGAAGCAGTTTCGTCATCTTTCAATGTAATAGCCAGTGGTGGATTTAATCCCCTCAAATTAGTCCCTCTCTAATCCTCACTAACCTCAAACAGAGGTCACTCATTGCCATGTCCAGTTTGAGGATGCATTAAAAACACTTTGTAATTGCGTGTTTGGGGAGCCACAGCTTGACGATGAGTAATTCTTTTCCAGGCTCATCTGTCTGCACACAACATTCAAAAAAATAACAAATATCAGCATTCAACTTCTGGCAGATTTCACAGCTCTCACCGTTGCTCTGATTCTCATACAATATGATAGATGGACTCTACACGGATGTTACAAAACTCACATTCTGTGAGTGTGTGTTCATCCTGTCTTTAGATGGGTGCTTGTGTAAGTCAACATAGAACCTTCCCTGCCCATTTTTGCTTTATTTATATGCAAATCCTGTTCCAATCTGCTGTACCTTGTTGAATGGATGCTGTGCTGGCTGGGTGCAAAACAAGCATCACGTGACCTTATGTTGCTCTCACTTCACATCTTTGCATCCTAGTCATTACTGTATGAGGGGATTATGCTAACCTATACACCCTCCCCAATCAAACATAAGCTCAATGCACTTAATTCTAAACCCATATTGTACCAATGCCTGTTGAGAGTATTGGATTAGTTTCCTGTTTGTATTATCCAGTGCCTACCAACCGTTTGGCAGTTTATGGTGGCCTAGAGGCTGAAAATGTGTTCTGACCTTTTGCTGGACATGGGATCAAGTGCTTTGTTTCGTTTAATATTGGTGACAATGTCCTGCAAGGTTCATAATGACTTCACGGTGCTGTTTTCTGCTGTCTGGGGAGAGGTTTAGTGCCGTAATTTATGATGGACTCCATCATAAACGTCAGTATCCTTTATGGCGTCAATTCATCACTGCGACCACAAACAAGTAATTATTTTTGAATAGTAAACCTTGAAGAGAATATTGCAGAATTACAACTGTAGCTGTAGTGTTTTTACCATTTCTTGTCAATGTTTGCATCATCTAATTTGAAGTGAAAACTTATAAGACCTCAGAAAAGCTTTGGATGATTGTGGTTCTAAAAGTGTAGCATTTTGGTTCTGTAGAAACCTGGTGACCACTGGAGATTCGACTGAAAGACACCCCATCTGTCCTCCGCAGCATATGTTTACAAGCATATATCCATATTTCAGGTTCAGTGCTGTCACATGTGCAAGTCTGCACATCCAAATGCTGCAGTCCATTAGCAATTTCAGCAGGGAGAGGAGAGCACTGGTCATAAAGAGAGGATGAGATAATGTGATTGGCCGTGATGGTTACCAGCCCTGAAGCAACCCCAAACGCACACACTCACACTAATAATGGTTTTAACCATGGACATGGACCACTGCAAACAGACAGCCACACCTTTAGATCAGTAAGTTAACAAAAGTTATGTAAATTCTAGCCACATCACTAACAGAGAGAACACAACACAACCCTGAATGAAAGTGACGGTGTTCATCATGCAGTATCACAACTCAGAAAGCACAACAGGAGGGCACAGAAACCCTAAATCCTCTCGAAAAGGCACGGAGTCTGTTCAAATGTCAGTTGAAGAGCATTAAATTGTGATGAATAGATAACCAGCCCACTCAGTCTCATGCAGCCATTTGCTCTGTAAAGTCGTCTCTGAGCAGATTTAGAGGATTGTGATGATGCTGTTGATGTTAACAGCTGTTTGTTTTTCTGGTCTGTCATGATCAGTGGTCCCAGGTGAAATTACTCCGCAGTGAAATAAAAAAAAAAAAATTCATGAAATACAAGAAAACCGACCTAAGTCGCTTGGTAGGCACGATTATTTTTAGATCAGGGTTGCTTTCGCTTACACTTCGAGGAAAACACTGGCAAATAGGAGGAAAATAGGCCAGAACCACTGTTTTAGTATTAACCGCTTACTTTTCTACCTCACGATGTATACCACACACACGTACATCTGCTCTTCAAATCATGGCAGATTCCAAACTACAGGCACCAGTAAAGCCATCACAGACTGTGGATGTGTGTTAATCTCTCCACAATGAGAAATGTTAATCTGAAAAAAAAAAACGGGAACCTATAGATGGTGCAATGTTTGCACCGGCCATAAATCCGCCTTTACGTTCCTGTTCGCCTGTATCTGTATTCAATCTGAAGATTCTAGATTGAAAATTTTTTTATTTATGAAGTCTAAACAAAAACTTTTGATGCAATTTTAATGGTGCATTAGGTCCTGTTCACACAAGGCAAAAATCAGAGCTTTTCAACAACGCTGGATAAATGTGAAGTTGCTAACCTGTTATTTCTATGTGGATCACTAAGCTGGAGCTTTAGCGATTATGCTAACATCGCATTCGACTTACAGCACAATCGATTCTGTGTACTCTACATATTAGTGTCTGCTAGGCGGGCTCGCTCCATGCAGCCCTCGATATCCAGCACAGAGTTGTGGAGGTATGATTGCTAACAAGATGATGATCTCACACACACACACAGACACACACACACACACACACACACAACAAACTCATTCATACATTTGAGCAATTCAGATTTTCCATTCATCTAAGCTGCATGTGTTTGGACTGTGGGTACTTCCTCAGCTGCTGCATCCCTTTAGTGAGTTTTAAACAAGCCAGAGAGCGACAGAGTATGGAAGCAGTGGGCTGACATCGCTGGTATAGACTGGGATTATTTCACATCTGAACCGATTCTTCAAAGGAATCCACAATGAGGTAATAATATGGATGCGTCCTTAGTTAAAGCGAGACAAGCAGTCACCCTTCTCTATTTCAGCATATCGGATTCTAATGAGTTACTTCCTGTTCTCCGTTCTTATTTGAAGACTTCAGGAATTCATTACCTCTTTCTTTGTTTTGGTTTCTCCCTTCCCGTCTTGCACTATTTCTACTGTTTGAAAAAAAAAAAAGAAGATGTTTCAACTTCTTGTTAAAAATGCAAACACATGCACACAAACACAACAGAGAAAGCAACAACGGAGTGCAGGAGTTCTGCTAAATTAAGAATAAAGATGTAGGCAGCAGGAGGGATACTGGGCACATGGAAACAGCCATCCTGTAAGCTCGGGGCTAATTTTAGCCCGTGAGGGCAGTGCACTGTATCTCCCTGTGGATGAGTTGAACCATGGAGGGATCTGAGCATCAGCCCAGCCTCTTGTTCTCTCCTCCTCTGTTCTACGTGTGGCCACTGTCCTTTGTGCAGAAAGGTTACAGGACAGCCACAATAGGCAGGGGTGGAGAGTTGTGGATTCAAAGAGCTTTACAGACACCTGGATCTCAGTCGTGATCAGGTTTGAATGAGCTGGAAAAACTCATTCGAATTACAGCACTAAACGCATATCGACAGTAAGACTTCACAGTAAATGCACACTCAGTTTCTTTCAGTCTTGTTTTTCTGGATGGATTCCACTGTAAGTGAGCTCAGAGATCAGTTTCTATGTGTGATTGTTCCATATGCATGATAGCAGAGAGCTCCAAATATAGGATGAGTGCTAAATTTAGACTCATAGATAGAAAATGGAAAATACCACGAGAAAGCGGCTCTAATCATTTTTTATTCAAGTCAAATTTCTAAGCAGATTATAAATTAATGTAAAGTACCTCTACACCATGCCACCACGGCACATTTATTTATTTATTTGACTTTCTCACTAGACTACCACGTTACTTTGTTATGTGCATTGAAGCACTTGATGAACACAGTAAAATGCTCAGATGCATACATGAAACTTGTGTGTGCTCAGAAATTAATAAATTTTAGGTACATGGAAAGGGCTAATCTGATTTGAAATAGCAAGAAAAGTACACTGTGGTTAGAAAACAACGGAAGTTTTCATAGCTCCTCATTCTTACACATCCCACAATAAACTCATCCAAGTACACACAAAAACTCCAATAAATACAAGTACTTGGCTCCTTGTTCTTCAAATGGATCATTTTTTGGCCCAAGTTTCCAAATAGATGCTTCCGTTTAATTACAGCTAAGTGGGTGAAACTCTGGAACATAAAGGTCAAAATTTCTCATTTTCACATTTTCAGGCAGTTAAACTCTTAATTGGTTGAGACAGTGTGATGTATCATACCATGGGGACCAATTAATCCACCACACTTAAAAATAAATAGAATCGGGCAATTAATATGGCGAGTCATGCCATCACCTTAAAAATAGAAAATAATTTCCAGAAAAACGCCATCTTTCATTCCTACAAATCAGCAGATGGGAAAGGTTTATTATGCGAATAATTACAAGCAATCTTTTTCCATATGTAATTTTTTTTCCCTCCTCAACCTATGGAGCGTTATGGAATACCTAAACTGGAAAGAAGTCATTTTCTCGCTAATGGAAATCTGTGAATTAGTGCCGTCACCGCCCGGCTCGATCCAAAGTCAATGAAAGAGCTTCTGATTGCCGTTCTGCTTACTCAACCCTCTGATGACTTTTGTTATGGAAACATCCTGCTCTGATTAAATAGCTCGACCGGCAGTAATGCCTGCTGGTGGCATTTAAACACACTTACTGGCTGACTGCTCTAAAGGTTCTCTCCATCATTCAGTATTTCCCAGAACACTTCTCACACTGGGGAAGTGAACATATCATTAGACATTACCTATAGATTGTGTGTTTCTCTTCCATCGCTGAATTGTGAATAACTCAACATCTGTAAATGTGGACATGCTGGCAAGAACAGAATTCCAGACGCTCCATGTTTTCCACTTCCAATGGAATAATTTGTGAATATTTGATGTTTTTCAAGCATATTAAGAAATGTGTATACGCGTGGTTTGTGTTAACTATGGTGTGTGATTCTCTTCTGATTTTGAGTGTCGATTTTCAAACAGCGTCTCTCTGTCTTTCTCTTTGGCAGATTTTCCATATGACGTATGACCTGGCTAGTGCTGTGGTAAGAATATTTAATTTGATAGGGATGATGCTGCTCCTGTGTCACTGGGATGGCTGTCTCCAGTATCTGGTGCCTCTCCTCCAAGATTTCCCCCCTGACTGCTGGGTGTCCCTAAATGGTATGGTTGTAAGTATTACCTGCTCTTCTTCTACTTTGTTTGTTATTTTGACTTCTGGGGTTTTGTATTGATGTAGCGGGAGGCGTCGCTGACACAACAATCCTCGAAAATATAGGTAATGTTCTCAGAAAGTCAGTTTTAGTGCATCTGTTGTGGTTAAGATGCTTTGAGTTGAAAAAGGAATTGACAAAAAAAGTTAATGGAGAATGGGAATGGTTAAATTATCAGATAATATTTCTGTATTATTTATAATTTTTATTAATTATCATTTTGCCTCATGACAAAATAACTGATTTAAGAATTTTATTAAATGTATTGGGGTCCTCAATAGCAATGGTGCTAACTATAATTACTGGTATCTAAACCAAGAAACAAAAAGGACATTCCGTTTTCACCCAAATCTGTTGATTGGTTGGGTTATACCTAAGTAGCTCATAAAGTTTTGAAGTGATTTTGAAAAACTTTTAGGTATTGTAAGCTTTGGCCATTCCCAGCGAAGAAGCCATTAAATAAGACAGGGCATTGTTGTAATTTGTTTTTCTGTTTGTTCAATTTCCCCTAAAGTGACACAAAAAACCTGACATATTAGTTCCATGATAGACTCTATTTATGGAATTAGGTCCAGATCCAAACTAAAACTTGTACTTTGGCGTGAGGCACATAAATAGAAATGGTGTTTTGCTGTATTTTTACATTATTCCATCTATTTTTAGTAAATTTACAGAGATTGTTCCAGAGAAATTGATGTTATTCAAATTAGAGCACATTTTTTTCCTTGTCTATGAGCTTTGGTATGAGCTCTAATGAGTGATTTGTAGTCTGATGAGGTGTTGTAATTTCACACAGTGTGCCCATGTTAAAATGACACCGGTGTGTGAATGCATATATGACTTTAATAGATGACAAAGAAAAGCGTCTCAGCCTCAATTTGCTGTGTGTTTGTCTGATTCTTTGCATAAATTGTGCAAACTGCAGTGTTCTCAGTGACTCACTGTCAAGCCCAACAGAGTGACACGAAAGCATATGGATGTATTCATTCATCCAGAGGTTTCACTGAAATTAGAGGGATCCAGATGGAGACACAGATGTGGTCTTGGTTGGTGGATATGATTTCAAATTGGCTTTTGTTTTGGTGGGTGGAATTTTATATTTATATACAATATATCCATTGAGTGAGTGAATGAATATTGTTGTCATGCCAGCATATCCCGAAAAAAGTGAAGCAGAGATTCAGTTAGTTTTAATCTAATTGTACCTAATTGAATTCTAACATTAAATTGCTTTTGTTGTTGGCCATTACGTTTATTGTTTTCATACACATTACCATTTTCCGAAGCTTTTCTGTGCTACACTCATTTTTTTCTCACTTTGACTCTTACTCAGCCCTCATATAGAAATCAGGAGGCGGTTCCTTAGTTTAGTTTGTACACATTGCATTGCCACCATCCTCGTCAAACCTTTTTGCTCTCTCTGTTTTTCCCCCATTTTTACAATCCTTTCTCTGAGCTGGGGTCAAACGGACTGCGGTTGATCCTCTCAGAGGGATGTGATAGTTCAGAAGTGTGTAATGGCCTTCTGGGCACTGCTGATTGTAAATGCTCGCCCCGGGACGTCTGCCTTCTCATCTCCCATCTCTCGACTACACATGCCCACTGAGTGCTCAGAGGCATCATACTGGAGGTGCAAGTGTCAGCTCTCCTCAACATCACCGCTCAGCATCCCACTCTCATCTTTATTTAGAGGCAAAGTGGGCTTAGTTGCCCAAGTGAGAGCAATACCAACCAACATGTGTTATTCACCCAGATATCACCCATCTCTGACTGCCCAACTATGACATTCCAGTGATATAGTCATCAAACAAGCATCAAAAGTCATCCTTGCAGACCGTTATGTACAAAGACAGTAACACGGATGCTAAATCTTTCTTTGATCATTAACTTTGTATATTCATTTTTTTTTTAAATTATCATTGGGCTTAATTATGAACAGCTCCTACTGTGTTGTTGCTTGCGTGCAGCCTACATTCCACTTCATCTCTTATGCAAATAAATACAAATTGTGATTTGTGTAAAGACTAATTTACTGCCTGCTGTGCAGCAGGATCATTTGCTCTGTAAAAGGATAGACACAGTAGAGAGGATGAGATGGCAGAAAGGCTAAAATTTCTGTCCATCACGACGAAGGGACAGATCATTTGTATTCAGCACGTAGAAACAACATTGCTAAGATGGGTCACAGCTCCTTACAGATATTAAATTTCTGGTGATGTCTCCTGGCCGCTATTTGTCTGCAGAAGAGCAAACCTTTATAGAGACTTGCCTTGTCTGTACACTGCGTGCACACGTCTAAGGGAACGATGATGCAAGTGGCAGATCAACTACTTAAAGTATCAATATTAAAATGACAAAACACTGTTACGAGAACAAGATGCAGCATTTATTAGTTAACTAAACTGCAAGTAAATATGTATAAGACAACAAATGTATTCAATTTTCTAAAGTAAAAGTACTCATTTTTAAGCCTTGTTCCTGACAGTACTAACAAAGTTTGGAATTTTTAGAACAACAGAAAAAATCCCTAAAATACCCCAAAAGATGGATTGAAGGTGAAAACTCACGGAAGAATTAAATTTGAGTATAAACACAAACTTCCTTAAAGCTGGAGTATGTATCAGAGAATTGGCTGAAATGATCATTAAATTTCCATAATGAATCCATAAATTGGAGGAATCACTGCCTCAGCTGTCCGTTATGTCTGTTCTGTCACGGGAGGAGTTACTGAGCAGGCGGGGCTGCTGCTGTAAGTGTCTGTAACTGCTGTTACTATGATTACAATGAATTAAACCAAGGCTGAGATACATTAATATTAAAAGCAATATATTGAGTCCAGGAACAAGAAGAAGAAGCATAAAATCAGAATGTAAATCTCAATGATTTAACAACTTCTGGCTCAGATTTGCATAAATTCATGAATCTTCAGCCCGTTGTTATGTGGTTCTCGTGTCTGAAAAATGTGACACTTGGACAGCAATCAGGCATGGGTATGAGTGGTTCCATTTCTGTTGCTGGTGGCTTGTCAGTTCATCACTCTAGTGGTTGCTGATTGTGATGTGGTAGACTGAGCTTTCGTGGAATCTCTCTGTGGATTCTTGTTGAAGTAGCTTTTAACTGAGGTCTGGCAAATCCAAAGTGAAAAGCTCAATCTAAATCAAGCACACCATTGTTGTGCATTAGCGTTCATAAACTAAAATCCTGATAGTATCACTCTTTTTTTCTTACGTGTCAGGGAAATGACTGTCAGGTGAATATTCCCCTTTTTTCCCATTAAGTAAGGGCTTTAATTTTGTGAAGATTCAGCTTGCATCGTATTTTTCTGTTGCCGGCTCGCTTCTTTGTTTCTCCAGCTGTGAGGGGAAGTGCAGGGCCAACAAGGACTGCAGATACTGCTGAGTGGTGCAGTACGGCCTGTGGGACGGTTATCTTTTTGACTAATGGCCTGAGAGCAGCTTCTTCGTCTTTGGAAGCTGCATTTACTTAATCACCGGACAAGATAATGCCGCTGTCACTGTGTAGGCTGGGGCGAGAGGCTGATGGGCAGCTGCTTTGTTTACATGTATGTGGATAATATATGTATGTGGCTGTGTGTTTGTGTGTGTGCCTGTGCATGCGTGTGTATTCCTGTCTGGGCTCATGCGAATTTTGATAGCTGAGGCATTGCCTGCTGAGGATTAATGTGTCAGAGAATGGATAGAACACGTGCACACACACACACACACACACACACACGGATAGCCATGCAGGATCAAACACCCTTCCTGGAATCTTTTGTCCTTGGACCTACAACTACTTCCCTATCTATTTCTTCCTAAGCCCTGAATGAGTCACGTCCAGTAGCTTGGCACAGTATAGAGTTCATAAATTAATCAAACGTATTTCTCTCTCATATGGTACTTCTCTCACGAAGAACAGCCCTTGGCTCCGACCCAGGAACACGGAAAACTGTCTTTTTTTCACACTATTTTGGATTGCTTTGAGGCTTGTGTTATTGACCCGTTGGTCTTTGCCATAATAGTTTTTATTTGCCATTATCAAAGAGAGTGCGAGTTTGTGCTGAAAGTCTGGGCAGATTCTCAGCATTCGAAAACAAAAGATTTGACCTTCAACAATAGATTTGAAGAACTGCTGCTAGGCAGTTTATCCAATACGAAACCCTCTTATTATCTCCAATAGGGAGGCAAAGTTTTCACCTGTTTGACAGCAGGATCTCTCAAAACGTAACAGATGGATTTCACAATTTGTAGGTGCTGGTAAATGGGCGTCGGAGGAGTTGATTAGGTTGAATGGAATCTCACAGAGGCAATATCATATCATAAAAATTGCTTTCTTGCAATAATGAGATCATTTCTTGACGTCGAGAAAAGAAAGATGTCTTATTTTGAACATTTTTCCTGAGAAAACAACACATTTCCAAACGATCCCCCGATCAAAATCAATGCTGGAATTATCCTGGCAGAAAGCAATTTTAACAAATAATGATATTGTTTATACTCTCTCAGCTTTATAGATTCCAGACACATTGATCTTTTAAACATTATTTAACATTACTATTAGGGTATTTGTGGAGATTTTTGCCACAGCCCATAAAAACCAAAACATTAATCTCAATGAAAAATATTGAGGCGCTATCAACAGGTGCACTATTATCCAGTCAGTCTGCATCTGACTATAATATTCAGTTGGGCAAGGGTCACAGTTGTGGTTGTGTTGCATATTGATAAATAAACTAGAAACTTGGAATTACCAGCAGCAGTGTGTGGATAATATTACGCTTATTTTTGCAGTATAATATGGTTTTGACATACTATCAACTGTCGTACTGGACTGTTGGGCCGTAGTGAGTTTTTGGAACTTTTAAGCAAATGCATGTTTACCTTTTTGTATCTTTATGATAACGTTGTGCTCAACTGCATCATATTTAAAATTGAAAATAAACTTTGTGGAAGATGATTAAAAGAGGAATCTATCACCAGAACAGTTGAGCCTGTGTGATGACCACTGGGATGAAACAATAAAAACAGACAATGACAGTGGGATAAGAAAATAAGATGAGCTAGGACTCTTCTTCTCTTCTTGATAGCACTAATGTCAACAAACAAAAACAAGGACAGCCGCCTCATCCAAGTAGAACCACTGTGTCTGCCAGGTGTCAGAGAGACAAGAGACAATAAACACACACAGGCAGGGAGTGTATTGCTTGCCAACTTACAGTTTGATACTAAAGTAAGCCTGCAGATCCCTTTACTTCCTCACTGATGTCTTCAAAGACTGTTGTGACTTCTGTGCACACCCGGCAGGAACAGATGGTGGTTTGTGTAATTGACAATGAAAATGAAGCGTCATAGTTTTTCATGCATGGGGCAGCTTGCTGGGATTTAGGATTATGTCTGAATAATTAAAAACACAATCCAATACAGATGTTTCTTTTCTGTAATTTTATGGTTAGAAATGTGTCTGGGGTTTCGCTCAAACGTGCTGCAGTGAAACTACAACAGCCATGAAATCAATGTGGCTCTGTAACGGTAATGGTTCAATTTTTTTTATCAGCCCTACAGGCTGCAGTGTTGTCGAGGGTCAGATTCTGTCCCTTCCAGACGTACATTACATCCTGTCGGGCTCAAAGTTAAACAAGGGTGCCATGCATATGTAAAGAGCGTCAGGGTGGTGGTGAATCATTCATTCTATTCCCTCTCAAAGATACTGTGATTACCACAAAATGTCCTGAGTCAGACGATTTAATTTCGTGTAAGACAAGATTGCATTACTTAAAGCTGAAATTCATCACTTCCCTCAAATTAAAATACAGCAAAGACGTTGGAGATAAAAACATTTTGCAGTTGCTAACCAACCAGAATGTGAATGTAATTTGTGTACTCAAGGGACGCTGGAGTGTCAGTTGGACAAATGATGATGTTTAACTATTTTACATTACATCCATATACATCTCTATTTTACATTATGTGTCTTTAAGTGCTATGATGGCTGAGAACTCTTTAATGTTACAAAGCCTGTGGTGAGAAAAATGCTGCCTCGAGTCCATTTTTCACTGACATTTCCATTTTTGGGGCTTGTAACTGTTATTTTTAGGGCCTTTTAATGCAGAGATAGATGAATTGCTGCAGCTTAAGCTGTGTTGAGGGCGGTACAAATTGCAATTTATGTGCCTTTAATTGGCAGCATTTCATGCACAGGACTCCAAGTTGTAATACTTTCGCTTTCTCATCACAACACAGAAATTAAGGTTGACTTTCTATTGGAACAGAGTCAGCGGATATAACAAATTCTTTTAGTATGGGTTCTAGACTTCCAGTTGGAAATTGAATGTAAAAGAACGAAGGATGAAGAGAACATGATGCAGATGAACGCTCAGGCGATACAGATTAGTCATTTTATCATTGCCAAGTAAATGAGTAACCATTCTCACGATAAGTCAAATCCATCATTGTTTCAGAAAGGCATCTGATCCTCCGATAGATGCAGTATATGCATATGTATGCATGTGCCCTTGGTTATGATGCTGTAACTATAGAGCCCAATTTATGATTAGTTCTGATACTAGCATCTAACCGCTGATAACTGATAACAGCTGCTTCCATTTGGATTCACTCCAGCTTATCTTTTTTCCCTGCAAAACCGATATGCAGATCAGTTTTCCAATGCATACATACAGTTTATGTGCGCGCAAACACTCTGCAATGTCAATAAATAAACTACCACCATCACAGCTACACATGCCAAATGTACACATGTGATAAGACACCTAAAGCCCATGACCTCATGCATGGCATTTGATGCAGTTACATGGTTGGATGGATTTGCTGTGTGCAAATACAGTAGATTATTCAGTGTGTGGGCTTGTGTTGTTGGCCGCAGCACTAAAATACCACTTGTTTCTGCTCATACTGTTGTTTAAATTATTTCCAACACAGTGAAAATTGTTGGGTAGAAGCATAGTGGTTTCCAAGGCACCAGAAGGCAGCGTTTAGCCTCATACAACATGACTCGAACAGAATCACTCTTTGGAAAAAGCAAACTAGATTTCTATAATTTTTTTATTAAAGCTGGCAAGTGTATTAGCACTCATTTTTTCATCAGTCTGAAAAACAACTGATCAACATGGAAATGAGGATTAATTTACACAGGTGAGTCAGCCCGTGACGATCGTTACTCATTCACTAAATCCCCGCTGATGAACCATGTTGTGTGGACGTGAAGAGACGGATGTTGGATTCAACTACGCGGCACGTGAAAACTCTAGCAACCTCCGAGAGAGACAGTGATTAACTATTTCCCGGTGCTTTCATTTTTCTTTCATTAGCTATTCCGTTTTAAGTGAGACAGGTATTCTGTGTGGGAAAGCTTCCTCAGCATGTTTTGGTCACAGAGGAGGAAGTGATTAGAGGAGTCAGCAACTCAGCTGTGGCTACCAGGCCTTTACCAGAGAGCTGTTACATTCGTTTCTACAATGGAACTCACTGGGTTTCACAGAGGTTGGCTGGCTGGATATCTTTCTTTATGGCAGATAGAGCTTCTGCAGTTCTCTGGGGAAAAGACACACATTCAGATTCCAGATATCCTGGATTAAAGAGGTTTGTCATCGAACGACTATCAGATAAAAATTGAACAAAGCCAAAGTGGAGCTGATGGCTGCCGTGCACTTAGATTCTGCACCTGTGTAAGAGGTAGAACTCTGTAATTTTATTCTGAAAAACACATCCTGAATACCATGCATGACTAAAAGACAGACAAAAAACTATCATTACTGACTATCATTATCATCCAGTCAGAGAACTCTCTCACTCGGTATGTTTACATGCTTTTCAATGACACCGTTCAAGACAACAACTAATTTTCAAACATCATCATACACAATAGAGTAACTTAAATAAGTATGTAATGAAGTGTGCTTACTCTGAAGTACAGAACTCGATTATGCAACAGGAAATCAGGCTATCTATCCGTGCACTTCCTGCGATTGCTCAACTCATCATGTATACTCATTACGGCGTCAGTCTGTTAATTCCATCCACGTATTCATCTCATTCACATTATCGCATATGAGCTTGAATTTTGGAGGGCACAGACGAGTTAGACTGTCAAGATTACTGTTTGAACTTCACACCTATTTTAACAACTTGGAGTCAATCGGTCACACACAATAAAGAAGTCAAACTGATTCAAACTACCAAAAAAGTCAAACTGATTCAAACTACCAAAACCTAACTTATTCTTTGTCCCCAACACATTCAATAGCACTACACAACTTATCTCACCCAAACGTGAAAGGCAAAATCCAGGTCAGTTTGACCCATCAAAGTTTGCAAAGACCTCCCCAACTTAAGGCACACTGAAAGAGATGCCTCAAATTGGCTACAGGTAAAATGAGCAGAAGGGGTTTGACCAGGCAGAGAGACAGGCAGACAGAAGGAAGGAGAATCAACGTAAGGAAGACATTGGGAGAGTGGAAGATTCAGTCGGAGCGTGAGGCTCTGAGGCAGAATGGGGTAGGGGTTCAGTGATCCATCAAAGGAAAGCCTGCATTTCCTTCTGCTGCTGCTTTTCTTTACAGTAACTCCCCCGCCCCCTCTCTGTCTCTACATGTCCTCTCTCTCCCTCCTTACAGAACGTTTCCTGGGGTAAGCAGTACTCTTATGCCCTCTTCAAAGCCATGAGCCACATGCTGTGCATCGGTTATGGTGCCCGGGCACCCGTCAGCATGTCTGACCTGTGGATCACCATGCTGAGTATGATTGTAGGCGCCACATGCTACGCCATGTTCGTGGGCCACGCCACTGCGCTAATCCAGTCACTGGACTCCTCACGCCGGCAGTACCAAGAGAAGGTGAGAATCTCATAATTACACAAAATGTTTCATTTTTATGATAATGCGACACTGATTTTGTTATGACTGTGCTTGCTATATGACATATGCTAGCATGATTGAAATGGTAGACATTTTTGACCCTATGTAGACAATCTATGTTGCGATGCATTACAGCCAAATCTCGACACAAAGGTGCAGCATTTAGGCTCCTTATTAATCATCTGCGTGTTATGGGCCAAACATAAACTGAACCAATCAGAGCGTCACATGCCATTCCCTTTAGGAGCTATGTCCGCTTGAATCATCGCTCATTTTAAGACCACGACAGCCACGGGCGCACAGATGGGTGCAAGTGCATTTGGTACTTACGCAACGTGGGCGCTGAGCATGGAAATGTCAACTGCAAGAAGTGTAAAATAAGGGAGTTTAAGTTAACAACAAGCTCAGCTAGACAAACATGGTGGTTAAATAGCTGGTAAGCTTTACACAGCAGTTTCTCTTGAGGGCCATAACGGTATACAGTCTCTCATTCTGAAACCAACACGCAGGTAAGAAACCACTGGTGTGCAGAATTAGGGCTTGGCCTCTCACAGACATTTGCGACGTGACATGTTCAATAAACACGTCAATACTGACGTCAAAGATAACGCAGGGCTAAATTAGACTTCTCTCATTGGCTTTCTGGAACAGCAGCTAAGGCTGCACATCAGAGAATCCTGGGCGTTGATGATGGGGAAAGAGGATTTTCCGCACAAACAGATCGCTTAAGACTGACAGTCCACGCTCGGACAGTGCCAGCCCCCTCTTTGTTTGGATGCCGTCAGTGAACAAATTGAATTCTTCCCTTACATTTGAGTCTCTGTTACATCTTTTTGTGCGTCGAGAGTGACTACCCAGCGTTCCAACCACGCCACCATCTGCGATCTCGCTGAGGGGCCTATAAGCAATTCCCAGAACATGGGGACATGACGGATTAATTTGCACACAAGAAGCTGCTAAGGTTTTCCTGCGCTTATATTGCAGATTTGTGTACACACACCACTGTTGTGCAATATTCCTCGACCCCGAATGTGTGATTAAATTGAAGTAATGACTAACTGATAATGTAACAAAGTGAATGTAAGGTCACAGTATCTCTCTTTCTCTCTCACACACACACTCACGCACCATACAAAGAAAGGAAGGACAGCGGCGATACACAGGTACACATCAATTATCCTGTGGGAGAAAGTATTTCTCAGAAATATTATCAGAGCGGGCCACATCAGTGGAGTCACCTTGGTTGTGATTACTACAGGATATGTTAAAATGTACCACTTTATTAATTTATGCTGTGCATATAGAAGCATTAACGGCCACTGTTATCATTTCATTCTAATACGATGGCCTGACCTTGCCAGTCTCTTACACGGTCGTTGTGAACTCGGGAAAGCAGTCCGTTGCGTTTTTGCTGCAGTGCTGCAGAGGTGTTTCACATCGCAGTAAAAATGCAGTTATTAATGCGGTCTTCATTCGCTCAACTCTTGTGCCTTTGCATAGTAATTATACAAACAGAAAGCAGCTAGAGTGCTAATTTAGCAACCACTCATAGAGAAACTGTATGAAATCTTTAAAAGGACAGACAGATAGATTGAATGGAAGATTTGATGAAATTTATGAACAGTGAACACTTTTTGCAAAGAACTGGTGGAAATTCTGTGTAGCATAGAAATGGTTTTGTGGATATGAAAGGAGCTACAGGGTTATATTAGTCACATACTCATTCTACGTTTGACAAGCATTTGTTTAAGATGTTATCTCGCCTGCTACGGAACTGATTTGAGATCAGAAAAACTCAATCAACGCCAAAGTCAAGATAAACAGAAAACCTGCAGCTACACAAGGCATATTGTCCATATTTGGGCATGGAAATGATTCATTTGGAAGCAGTAGGTTATTTTAGATGAACAGGTGTAATTGCATGATTGATCATGAACAGATTTGACATTACATGCACAGGAAAATTAATGAGAAGAGGTTGCCCACAGCAAACAAAGGAATGTGTTAAAAGTCAATGAATTAGTGACACGTTTGATGCACAGTATGCGCCCTACATCTGCTACACAGCAGATCTGCTTAATCTACAACCCGGTTTATCTTTTCGACATCCCTCCAGGCATTGATCTGACAACTTTGTTGCTGTGAATGTCCATGTCCATGGTAACAGAGCCCCAGTGTGTAGCCAGACTGAGCCATGGCTGATTAGCTGAATGGCTGTGCAAATCAGCGGAGCAGGCAGAGGAGCAGCAGGGATGACTTCAGGGTGCTCAGCCTCTAGACATTTCATCTATCACTGCCACAGATGGGGAGGGGAACATGGATGGAGAGTTGGGGGAAAGGGGAGAGATGGATATGGGTGTGAGGTGTGAAGTTGCTAAAGGACAAGAGATGGATTTGAGGGGGAAAAAAAGAATAGAAGAAATGAGATGAGGGGAGGACAGATTGAGCAATGTTGGAGAATTAGAAGTGGGAGAGGAAGAAAAGGTCATCCGCAGGGTAGAAATTAATAAGGGCACAAAGGATGTTCGTATGTTCCCCTGTGTATTTCCACCTGCTGCGATGCTGAGAAACAGCCAGCCAGTAAACAGCTAAGTGCCATTAAGCAGCAGGAAGTCAGGAAAAAGTTCAAACCTCCAATATTGTAGAAGGCAAAGGGTCTGTATAAAACCCATCGTAGCTTCTTGTCAGCCCTGACGTACCGCTGTGACTCTCATCAGAGTTTTAGGAGGCCTGTAATTGTGAACACTCTTTCGAAAAACATGGACATTTGGAAGTGCAGATTCCGAGACAGCCTTTGCCGTTTTGAAGTGTAAATAGTGTAAATGCTTTTTCACAAGGCTACGGTTAAGTGTCATTAACATTTTGTTTGAGTTTTTTTAACAACTCTGTAAGTACAGAACTAATGATCTCTCATGACTATTAAGCGTTTAAAACTCAGAGCAAGCACAAAAACAATAAAAGCACTTATTTGTTTCCTGTTGTAGATGTCACAGATCAATGTAATTTGCCTTTCTGCCCCATTAAAAATCAATTTATGCGCACTGAGGAAAATGTAGAATACGTCAAACTAATTATAAGCACAACATTATTACTACGTGTTTAATTACAGTAATTACAACGTCGGAATCTTGCAGTGATCTATGTTCTTTTGTTTTTGAGCAGCTGTGGATGCTTTCCATCTAAATAAAACAGGTCATCAGTCTTCCTGGAATTTTCCTTGGAATAATATGGAAAGCAACCTTTACCACTATTATGGCATTGTAAACTTCAAGAAAAAATGTAAATTTCTAGCTGCCTTGACGCTTTAAGTTAGGTTGGTCATGCTAGATGTAGCTGAGATTTTGGAAAGATTTTCAAAAAATTGACTCGATCCACCAAATCCATATTCTGTGATTCTAGCTTACTTTGTCAAAATTAGACAGCAATTAGAGCAAAAAAATACTTCTTTATATGTACAGGCCTATAATCAACACCTTGAAAGGCATCATGAATCGGGATGGACACCAACATCCTCAGCACATCATCTCTATCACATTTGGTGCTCTTCCTAAGTGTAGGACTGCGAAAAATGCAAATACAATTTCCATCTGCTGCTCTGAATCAAGTGAGTACACCTAATTTATGTAATAAAGGATGGGTAGAGCAGGGAGAGATGCAAAACGCTCAGTGTTCTGTGCTGTGAATCACCAGCAGCACGACTCTACATGACCTGACCCAACTTGAAATGTCAGACGTGGCCGCTGCCCAGTGTCTGTGCCGCCCTTTGGCTCAGTCCTCCTTCTCTGTTAAAATGGCCGGGACCAACCACTCCAGACTGTCCAATTTCTGCTGCGTACACAGAATGAATCAGTTGACAGCAAACAAACCCCTGATCCCTTATCACTGCCCTGCAGCTGGAAGAGGAATCAATGAGACAGACATTGTCACAAAAATGTCTCTTCTTCTGCTGACTAATTTTATTTTGTGGCCCATGCCTGCATGTCAGTGGCATTAAGAGTATGCCACTGGGCAACCAACCTCAAAGCTGCTGTTGGCACATGCTGCTGCTCTTTCCTGATGACCAAAGCCAGTGTGATGGAGTTCATTTTCAGGTACAAGGGCTGCGGAGTGGCTTGGAATATTCTGTTCATTATCTGTTGTTTGGCTTTGTGCGTAAACAGTGACTGATTAAAATGGATGAGTTGACGTATCTTCTCCCTCACTCTCTCCTTCGAGTCAATATTTGCCTTTAGGTGAATATGGACTGAATTTGAACTCAAACTAAAATCCAGTTCATTACTAAAAGAGGGACACGACTTATGTCCTTGTTACAGGCAATATTGCACAAATGGAACATAAGAGTCCTGTCCGGTGACGTCTGTGCAGTAATAACAAAATGCAAAATCACAGACCATCTGGCTTCCTCTCTCATTTTCTCTAGCCTCTTCCTGAGTAGTACTGTGTGAGTAAAAGCAATCACAGACATGATTATTGTGGTAGTACTTCAAACTCCTCAAGGGCTGTAGCCAGATATCCGAAACATACTTGTGAAAAAGCATAAAAAAATCAAAAGTACACTTTCCTTTGACCAGTAATTTTGCTGTTCTGTTAAGGTGTTATTCAAATGTAAATGTACCTGAAAGTCTTATTAAGCGACCGGGCCAACATCAGACATAAGCAGCCATTATCAAAGAAGAGTGGTGTAAAGACCGCAAACAACAATACAATAAGAAGGCCACAGTAAAAGGTGTTGCTTGGTTTAAAAATATATGTTGGAGGTTCAGGATTCAAGATTCATAGATATCTTGTCTTTAATTATTATTATTTGTATTATTATGCACAGGCTGTACGACGAAACACTTTGTTTGCAGTTATCTCTTTCTGTAGTTTACATAGGGAAAGAGCAGCAACAAAAAATAAATAACTAAGTAACTGTGGTATTTAAAAGTGTAACAATAAAACACTTGGAACAAAGAGTAAATGCATTTGTAAGCGACATACTCGTGTAATTGTTACACCTCAGTATTGAGTAGTGCAATAAAGTGAATAGCGCATTTAGCGGCTGAGAAGTGGAATGTGAGAATAAAAGAGAGGACAGCCTTGAGGTGTGCAGTTGAACGGTCTCAGAGAAGGTATTGATTTATTATTGATCTTGGTGAGGGGTGTGTTGGTTGGGTGGGTTGGTGGAGACTGTGATAATTGTGTGTGTGTAGCTGTGTGTGTTGGGTGTTGCTTGCAGAACTGTGAAGCAGCCTTATGGAGGTTCCCAAACTGCAGCAATGGTCTGTCACTAGCACTTGATAATTGAGCCAATTCACCATTGCTGCTTCCTCTACAGTGACAGAAAAGTAACAAAAAGGTTACATACAATTTGCAAGAGTTTCGGTGATTTTGTTGTTTTGCTCGTTACGGTGTCCTCGTTGTGACTTTGCCATATCGCGTTTGCATTCCAATTCTTTTGGGTCAAGTGCTCATTTCAAATATACGAACAGAATGTTCTAGAGAAATCAAGAAAATAGTCACCACTTGATTACTCATGCGAACCACACCATCTGGACCACGATCCATTCTGTCCTTAAATCTCTAGGGTTTCAGTTGTACCTCCCTAGTTCCCATCAGATCATGGCTTTGCTGCCTGTTAGCGCAGAGCTTCCTGCATGGGTGAGATAATCACAACTGCTACCTTGGTCTGACATAGCCCCCGGTCTGTACTTGTTCTTTCCCTCACCACCTGCCTCCCTTAGCCTCTCTCTCCCTCCCAAAACAGAACCAGGACATGGCATTGTGACTATATGCCTGCACAGGTTGTCCTCAATACGGAGACACAAATACATACTCTACGCAGACCAAATCTTTGTGGAGGGTTTCTGTTTATTCAAGGTGTTTTTCGCCTGTCACGGCTTTTACGTTTGCATAACAATGATCGACTCTGTTCATGTCTGATGTTCGTCTCCCTTCTTTGTCCAACCCAGTACAAACAAGTGGAACAGTACATGTCCTTCCACAAGCTTCCAGCAGACATGCGTCAGAAAATCCATGACTACTACGAGCATCGGTACCAAGGCAAAATCTTTGACGAGGATAACATCCTGAGTGAACTCAACGATCCGCTTAAAGAGGTAAGTCAACTTGAGTCCCCTCTGACCTTTAACGGAATTTATGCACTGGTTCTTTCTGCCAGTGCTGCACTAACTCAGCTTACTTACAAACATTTCCCGAGAGTCTTAATATAGAATTGATTCCCTCTTTGAGACTAAAATACACACACCTAAAAGTTCTTGACAGGTACGTGTCAGACTGTGCTTTTAGTTTTGGAACATGAATCATTTTCTACACTGAAGAATCCTCAGTTTTTAACATCAAAAGCACAAGACTTGAAAGTGAAATTATAAGAATGCATGTCATATCATTTAAAAATGTCAAGAAGACATGAAGCAAAATTGATTCTCCTTATCAGCCCAGGCAAGTGTGGGGATGTTATCAAAATATCCATTCAGCCTAGAGAGATTTTAAACTCTCCATGCTTCCAGGGGGAATGTGCAGCCACAGTGCCAGACTATTGAACAAATGCTTGTTGATTTATGAAATTAAAGATATGAAGAAATTATTATTGCACACTTACACTTACGCAGCCACAAAACTCCAGGGTTGACAAAGAATGATAGTTATTTCCAAGTCATTGACTACTTTTAAGTACTTTCCCGACCTCCTCGAATGCTCACATTATGAGGCTAATTATGCGTAGGTCGATGGGAGAGAAGAGGAATAACGCAAGCACAGGAATGATGACTATGGCTCGTGCAGCCCCATTAAGTCACCTTGCAGTGTTGCACACCGAGGAATGCAGAGTTACTGCCTGATTCCACACAGTCACAGGGAGGTGCTGGGATTTAAAAGGGACTGGTTGATTTACTACAAAGCAAATCCTCCAGGCCAGGAGTACTGCAGAGCAAAGTTAAAATCTCCACCGAGACATCCATGGTAGATGAGGAAAACAAACCAAGTCATCCCAAAGCAAGTCAAGCTGTTTGAGTTATGGTCACTGAAACAGCAGGCAAAGAACCACATCCGTATACGTCCATCCATCTATTTGGGAGGCAGGAGCTTATCTCATAGTTCACAGGGCAAAAAGCCCCTTGATAGACCTTGGACAGGTTTCTAATCTAGGGCTAAGACAGAGAGACACACAGTCAACCTTATTCAATTTGGAGTTTCCCGTCCACCTAAACTGCTCGTCATTCGACTGAGAGAGCTCCACACACAGACGCTGCCTCACTCGTATTAGATGAGGTGGGTTTTTAGCATAATCCACCACGCAACCTTTGTTTCATATTTACAGTCTTGCTGATCCACAGGTGCAGTGCATAGACAGACCTCACTGTCACATGGGGACAAAAACAAAGGACATTTTCGGATTATTCATGGTAGACTTAAATAGCATAAGTTTTGACAATATGTGCAATGTGACATGCGTTAGCGCATTTGATCGCTGCAAACAAGATACACTTGATTTGATTCCTGGTGACTCAGTGTTTCCTAAGACTCAAGACTTTAAAGTAGACCAACTGCAATCAAGTCATTCGTTTTGTTCAGCACAACAAACAATTTGACTGGATAAAGTACATTTGGACTCGAGGTGGGCAACAAATTAACACTGTTTGAATTCATCTAATCTTATATATTTAATGTAAATTCAGATTGATTAGTACCCCCCAAGCATCTTGTGTTCTGGTTTGTGTTCATTTTACTATTGTGCAAAAATCAAAGTGAAACCTGAGTGACACATCCAACTCATCACGGTCAAAGACGTGTCCCCTTTTAAAATGCACCTCCTGTTGTCTTCATGGTCACCTTGATATTCAAGAATTGATTGTCGGCTGCTGACAAACATTACAGTGATGAGCAGAGCCGTGTCAAAGGGAACTCGAGTTTGTACAAATAAACACTCTGTTGTAGAAGGAATGTCTGTGTCAATCTGGTTGTCTTTTGCACTCAGAATGTCACTGTTCACACGCTAAGTCTCAAATTATTACTGTGAAATAATTTGTTTGTATTGATAAATCGCAGAGAGATATTCCACGTAAAAATATAAAAATAAGTAATTAAATGTGTGGTATAATATAATGTATATGATCTATGATAAATGTGTTAAATGTCAGATCCTTATCTTCATAACATCCGGACTTTCCGTCCCCGTCTCTCTAGCTCAATCTCTTTTTTTCCTCTGTTATCGCTGCGCATTCTCCCCACCATGGGACAAATCTTAAAATAGGCAAAACCAAAGATTGTTTCCTCACGGGAACTCCTAGCTGGGCATGAAAACTGCTTACCAGTCCAATTCATTAGTTCTGGTGCACAATTGAGGCGAGAACCCTGTGGCACTAGCTGACACCAGCATCCGAATTGGAGCTGTGCATCATTCTTTCCAGCATAGAGAGATTGGTTATCACTCTGCTAATGTCTTGTTGTCACTTGAGGAGAGTTATCCCTCATGGGGGGGTCAACGGCACCCTGGCTTTCCATCTGCACGAACAGAGTTGTGTGGGTAAACAGAAAACAAACTCCTAATCTCCTGCTGGGTCTGACAGGACAGGATGAGACCAGAATGATGGCCTGTCGCCATAGCCCAGGAGGGTAAAGTCATCAGGATGTGTCTGTCAGGAGTGATACGAAGTACATTAGGTAATAAAAAGAAAGTAGCAATATGCCTCAAATTCATTTTATTTCACAGGTAAAGCTCCGATTGTTTGTGGTGCCAGAGGATTTATGATGGTGTTTTGTTTTAGTAACAATAACAAACTGAAACTCAGTGGCAAATTTTTGCGACGCGGCAACCATCTCTCACACTAAATTTTTTTATTTAATGAATTCTGTTCCTTTTCCTCCACCAGGAAATTGTCAACTTCAACTGCCGCAAACTGGTGGCCACCATGCCTTTGTTCGCTAATGCAGACCCCAACTTTGTGACTGGTATGTTGAGCAAGTTGAAATTTGAAGTGTTCCAGCCGAATGACTACATCATCCGAGAGGGCACCGTGGGGAAGAAGATGTACTTCATTCAGCACGGCGTTGCAAGTGTCATCACCAAGTTCAACAAAGAGATGAAACTCACCGATGGATCTTACTTTGGAGGTGAAACTTTGTTGGAATTTACCTTGCTGTGACAAAACCGTACAAGCTGTGTACATTGACACAACATTTCAATTAAGTTGAACAATTTGTGTCAGAAATCTGGATATTCAATCAATAAATCGTCATTGAATATATTAAGAAGAAGCATACACTACATACTCAATTTATACAATATCAAGAAACCAACTGACAGTTTTATCCTCTGAAATGATGATCAGAATTGGCTTTTGTGTAAGAAATCCTCACTGTCTGACTGGATTGTCAGTATAGAGTGCAGTTTATGGGTTCATCAGACTCAGTTAATAATTTTCCAAACATCAGGGCTGGAAATCAGTCTCCATTTTAGCATTTTTCATCCTGGCCTTGCATGCTCACAACAACACTCCTGAGAGTATTCATGCAGTTTTTATCTTTATATACACATTCTGCCTTTTCAGGGTTTTTTTTTTTTTTTTTTACACTCACATGTTCGTATATACCAGTATCTTACAATATCTTTTAACACCTTCACCAAAGCTGTTATACAACGGCGTGCTGTGAAATTACTTTTAAACATCATTTCACAAGTGCAAGTTCTTAGCAACCCTTATTTGATTCCATAGTGCTATCGTACAAGAACACCACACACACACGTTCACGCTTTCATACATTCATGTACGTCGTCTACCTTTAGGTCATGCCTGTGATGCTATTTGAAGTTATTTGTGTGTGTAGATTCTCATTATCCAGAGTTGGACATTAGTCAGCCTCCACAGTTACATAACCTTTCATCTGGCTGTTGGAGCTGACCAAGCTGTGGATTCAGGCATCCCTTGGGACACACAGAAGTTCTTCCCCCACCCCCAACACACACACACACACACACACACACAAACACACTATCCCTTCTCCCTCCCCACGTGCTCCTGCTAGCAGCTAGATGTTCCTTCTGTGTACTTCAATGAGCAGTTCTCTCGTTCTCTCTCTCTGCTGCTCTTTCATTCTGTTCGTGTCCCATTGCCTTTCCAAAACATTTCAGAGGGAGCATTCGTATCTTAAATGTCAAATGTAATTTGACTGTTTACTCAACAGTCCCGTGTCTGGATATTGTGTCACCAAACTAGCATTATAAGAACACAAAGCCTTTAACCTTTAACAAATGGAGAAGGTCCTAAAAATGAATCTTGATGGCTTCTAGCCCAAGTATATTAGTCAAACTGTCTCTACCAATTCCATATTCTTGTTCAGTTTATTGCTGTAAAAATGCAGTTCTACCATGTGGTGGTCGAAATATGTTTTGACATATATATTTCGGTCTCTGTTCTAAAATTTTTACGTGCGTCATGTGTACAGATTTCAGGACCGTAGGATAATACGGCTCAAACAAATAAAATTAGAAATAGTATAAGATAGAATCCACTACGGTCCACTGAGGCAACAGCGAAAGGATAACAGCAGTTTTGACAGATTGTGAGTGTAGAAATCAACCTCTGGGACTAAAGTCGGAACATCATGTTGAGATATGACACCCAAACAGTTCATGGGAGTGCTAGTTGGGGATTTTCGGATTATGCTTTTCAATCTCTGTCTGAAATATTTGAAGGTTATGTCACCGAGTTTGACCCGTTTAGATTTGTTTGTTTTCACTATTAGGCCTTATGTCTCTTCTATACACTACACACAATAAAGAACACTGAATAACACCCAGATCCCTAATGATTCAGTGGAATACTGACAAAAATCCCTGGGGTAATTATAAGCACAGATAGGCCACGAAGAGGTGACAGTGAAAGATCACTGCAGCTTTTAAATCAGACTCTAGTTCTAAATCCTGGTCCTTAAGTGTGTCTCTCTTCAAAATATGCAGTGCTGTGGTATTCTGGGGCCTGGATTGGGAGCCGTTGCTCTGCATGTAAGGGAAAAAATACATGAGCAGAATATAGAGCAAGGTTTCCATCTAATTAATAGCTCATCATACAATTAGAAGATATGCATTGTGTCTTTCAGAGAGAGGCAAAGCAGGATGCACCGCACCTAGCTTTGTTCTGCTGGTGCACGGCCACCTGCTTTTACCTTCTGCCCAGCTGGTATTTTTTCCGGTTTGGGTGGCAGTAGTAGATGAGCTCCGAGTTGAGAGCAGCTGGCTATGCCAAACACCTTACTCTTCTCTTTCTCGCTGATGATTCGCACGGCTCTTACAATCAGGCCAAAAGAGAGAGAGAGAGAGAGAGAGAGAGAGCAGCAAGTGTGACTGAGAAACTTAAAGAGGGAGAGACAAAACTCAAACCAGCCACAGGAAACAATTAGCATACTAATGAGTGGGACATCTAGGAGGACAGTGGGTCAAAAAGCACCTCCAACCATGGTTCAGTGCCGTACCTGCTTGCTAAATAAGCAGCATAGTAATCAGCCAGGACCTGCATGAATGGGATTACATACTGGGACACCATAGCTCAACGCTAATGTCAATGTGAGACCGAGGGACTGAGAGACTATCTCTCTGTACGGGAAAATAACGGAGAGACGATTCAAATCCGTCTTGGGACTATGTATCTTAGTCATATGGGACACCCCCTCCTCAGTGGCAGCCTTGGGTGGGGGGGGGGTGTTTAGGAGAAGGGGACCTGGTTACCATGGCAGTGTGTGACAGATGAAGTGATGGCAAATTAAGCACAATCCCCCAGGGTCAGCTATGATGCTTTCTGACAAGACAATGGACACATGTCACACGGCGTCATGTGAAGTGTAAACACACACACACACACACACACACACTCACACCCACACCTTGAAATAAACAAAATATCCACGCGTACAGAGGAAGATATTGTCCTATTCTATGAAAAATTATCACAATAATGTACTAATACTTCATACTTACACATCAGCTAGTTTACAAAAGGTATTGATCATATATTTCACAATGGGTAACAAAATATACTAATGAGCCCATATTTTGCTCTCCATTTTCAATTTAGTATAGCCCCCTCTTGGTCTTTAAACAGAATTTATCAACACAAACCCATCTTTTCCATACTCCGTCATTGAATGAGCTGTTCCGGGTGGGCGTTGACAGTATGCAAATGAATCACAGCTCTGAAGTTGTCTCTAGTGATGGGCAAATGAAGTCTCATAAAGCCTCTCGTTCCCAACTCGCCCAGTGGCTTTGACGCTTTCATCCCCTGCCGTCACATCATGTCCGCCCATGGTATCTTTTTGTGTCTCTGTACAGACATAAAAGGGGACACTAAAACTTCACATGGACACAGTTTCTCTCATTGTCCAGCAAATGACTGTGGTATAAACACGATGATAGACTTTGAGTTATCCTGAAAATAATTCACTCAAACCGTGATTATTTTTGGATGTGCTGTAAATAGGGTGCAGTATTAATTATTTTCATTACCTACTTATAATGATTTGTTTATGTCTTTGCCTTTTTGATGGGGTGACACATTTCGTAGTTGTTTCACATCACATCAGAATCGGTTTTGGCAAATAATAAGGCGAATACCACGTCTCTCTCTCTCCATCTCTCTTTCTCTTTGTGTCTTTCCACTAAGAGACACACCGTGTAAAAGGAGGTTTTTCCCATTATAACAGCAGTAACACCTTATTCACACCCTCAGCTTGTGCGTGCTGCTCTCACATCCTGCTCTCTCTGTGCCCCATTTTCACGGCAGCTCACAGCGGCGCTAAAGAAGATCACAGCACTACCAAGTCAACATTTATCGGTTTAATGAAGATATATTGGGTTGAGCTGAGCTGTAAGGGTCGGGTAGAGGTGGAGCCACTGGAGGAATGAAAGGATGAAATCAGTAGAAGAATAGCAGATGGAGTTTAATGCCAAATTTGATTCCCCATCACTAACTTTATTATAGCTGCGCTGAAACTGATTTTTAAACTGACTCTTGCCAATTGCGAGAAGGTTAGGAAATCCAGTTTAATGTTAAAATACGTTGTTCTGAAGGAATTTTTGCCGTTTTCTTATGTATCAAATTTGCGAAATGATGCGGCGATGGTGGCCAGGGATTCTTGTCAAGCTGACCACTGTATCATATTATGAGACCGCTGAGATGATGAATTGTCTTGGGATAACGCAAGTGACAGCACTGCTGATGAGCCTGTCATTTTATTTACATTCACATTAGCGTCCTCCGCTGTATCATTGGACTCATCTATATGATAATCTGCCCTCCCATTTGTCTCTCTTCCCATCACACAGAGATCTGTCTGCTGACCAAAGGCAGACGAACTGCGAGCGTGCGTGCGGACACCTACTGTCGACTCTTCTCTCTCTCCGTCGACCATTTCAATGAGGTGCTAGAAGAGTACCCCATGATGCGTCGAGCTTTCGAAACTGTCGCCATTGACCGACTGGACCGCATCGGTAAGCCCTGCCTAAATCTGTCTCTCCTGTTCTGTCTGATTGGTTGAATCTCTTGCCTGTCATTGTGCCTTGTTGTCTTGTCTTTATCAATATCTGTTTGCCTTCTTTCTTCATAATAGCACTGTGTCTGCCATCTTGTGCTGCATGACCTGTATGCTGTCCTTTGTTTACTTCCTCCTCTTTCTTTGTAACCTTAAAGATAACTCTGTTATAAGCATTAATCCTTCTAAAGAACCAAAGTAGCGTTTTGCAGTTGGATTAACTGGAAGGCAGTGCATGTCGCTGTCCGGGAGGGAGTCAGGTTGCCCACTCGTTGGCTTGGTATTGACCCCCCCACTGGATCCGAGTGAGTGGATGGAAGCGAACCTAACATGCATGTGTGTCTGCCCTTCTTCCCACTCATCTGCACTCCTGGGTATGAGCAGCACCCCGTATCAGACGTGTCCAAATCAAACAGACACAAAACCCCAAAGAAAAGCCTGAGCAAGGCAGGGCAACACCAGAGAGGCAATAATGTCCCAACTTCTGCCATTTTCTGCTATTTGTTATCAGGGAGGACCCTTCATCGATACTTACAGCTATTTCCTCATTGTTTCCTGTTTTCATTTCTGTCGTGGCTGCGGTATTTTCAGTAGACGATAGAGAAGATTTAGGAAATAAAATAAGTGATATTGGTTTGAACTCACACAGATTTGGGGCATGTGCACTGAATGAATCAGGACAGCAATTTGATGTTGCCAATTCAGGATAAATTTGATATCGTGCTTTGCTTCATGGATTCCTAATTCTGCACCACCTCCTTTAACACTCATGCTGCATGATTTGCAAAAAAAAAATAAAAAAACAAGACTAAAAAATCTGATTCATAATTCTAATAGCGATTATTTCAACAGATACTGTGATCACATTTGAACCGTGATTATTTTCTGGTCACAGTAAAATTGTATGCCAATAAAGTATTTAAAATGTACATAGATGTTCATGCTTAAGGATTGCAGGTTGACGACGGTTCCTAACTGTAATGGACAGATTACAAAATTGTATTCATACTAGTTTGGAATATATAAATATACTTATATAATACTGTATATAAGATATACAACTAAGAATGGTGAAAATGTGTAAATTATTGCCTGGAACATGTCAGCAGAGATGAGATGAAAACACTACAACAGTGATTTTGAAGATCTAATGACTGTCTAACATAAAACAAACTTAACTGCAGAATGTTCGCCTCATGTAAAACCTCTTCGTCATGGTACAGCGAATTTTGGAAGTGCTCAGAAAATAGGTCGCAATTTGGTAATAACAGGTGGCGGAATTCAGATTTGAATTCGAATTGTAACACTTTTAGCCATTCAATAATTCCGGTGTGGCCTTTCAAACACCTTCTGCACCTTTATGTCCTTTAGCACCTTGTGATGTCATAAGGGTTAGTGTCCCTGACTATGCACATTGCCCTCTACAGCCAAAAATACCCAATTTTCACATGCTGAACAGTGCTCCCCATGAATTCAATTTGAATTTGAACAATTATACTGTGTCAGAGTTGTATCAGATCGGTGTCTAAACCTTCAGTCTACATCTATTTGCCTATATGTTGCCGTTTTTCTTTGTCATGTGTTTGTGTTTGTTTCATCCGAAACGGTGTTAGTATTGTGTTTCTTTGCAACCCCAGTATTGGCTCAACAATGAAATAGTAGTAACAGCAACAATCAATGAACAGTATTGTTGGGACATGTACAGTTGAAGTCAATCAAAATCCATCCAAACATCTGTGCGTGTCACTGTAGAAGTAAAAAGTAAACCAGAATATTCAAAAACATCATTTGCCCGATAGTTCAGCGTATGTATTTGTTTTACTCAGTGCCCTTTGATGCACAGTTTGACCTCAACAATCATGATCTACATTTGAACTTTTTGAGAGCATGTGGCCGTGTTGGCTTTTTATTAGTCGTATCAATCAGAGCAAATATGAACGCTGCCCACTCTCAGAGTGATGCGGATTTGATCCATTCGTTCAGATTTTTCACTAAGGGGGTTTTGTCTCATACAAGGGAAAATACTTTGTCATGATCCGTGCTGGTTGTATCGTTTCTATATATGATCTGCATTTGGTTACATGCTTGTCTTGCTCTAAAAGGAAAAAAAAAAGAGTAAACATGCTTTGAACTCAATAACATGTTGCACATTTGACATGATCTTTTATCTATCTAAAAATTATTTGACCAGGAGTCCGTCTTGAGACGAGCACATCTCGTTTTCAAGAGTGTCCTGGCCGACGAGTAGGCACCAGGTAAACACTTTATTCCAATTCCAGTATTCGAACAGGGACAAACTGACCTAGAGGCTTTGCTAAATGGATCCGGTCTCAAATTCATCCTCCACGAGATTGTCCTCTTGTTCAAGGTTACATTAACTACTTAATTCCTGCATCAGTCACATATTGCTGAAGTCAGCCATACTAGCATTGCAGATCTTTTAATGGACAAATTAAAAGTCAGTTAAGACAATAAAGACAGGAAAGGTATCCTGTAGAATGTTACATGCCATTTTATTTTGTATTTTTTTACAACTGGATTGTTAAAAACATGCTCCGCTCTATTGGTGTGACATTTTAAATCTTTGAATTCTTTGTTCAAAGTGTATTCACAAATGAAATCATATCAGCTGATTAGTAAGTCCTCAGAACTTTACTAATGCAATGCCACATACAGTTTTTGTTACATGCAGAAATCCCATTTCATTATTTCTTCTTCGTGTTGTCACCAATAGAGGAAATGTGTTTCTGATTGTTGTAATATCTATTCCTATTCTTAATCACTTGAATGTTTTGTAATTCTGCCAGATTCTGTTCAAATGAAATAGAAACAGTTAATTTTGAAGTTGTCTTGTTTCATAATTACACCTGAAATTCCATAATTCTCAATCATTTATTCAATCCATTATTTATTTCAGTTCAGGGTTAATACAAAGACACACACACAGCCTTAGAGTACCATTTTTTTCTAAAATGGGCTTTAATTATGTTGTCCTAAATAATCCTAAACAAGAGGAAATAAGAAAATGATCCAGATATGCGATTCAACATGTACAATAAATATTAGCAGTCTGTCAGTTGTCTCTTCGAGATTATTAATGAAATTATTCATCTCATTAGGTTGTAAATCAAAGTTGAACAGATTTAATTTGACGTTTTTTCAACGCTTGGGCCTAATGTTTTGGCTCTCTGTGTTTTATTTGTATTTGTTTTGCTGTTTTATCTCTATCTTCTTCATTTATGTACCCTTTAACATGAATATGTTTGTCTTATTTGCTCGTTTGGCTGGTTTTTTAATTTGTCTTTTTTTTTTTTTTAAATATCAGATATGGACTGGTTCAATTTGAACCAAGCTCCCTTCTTTTACTGCACCACAAACCTTTTATTCTTTAATCACAAAAGTTAACAGTGGCTGCACTTATCCCATATGTAATCTACTTTTATTGTTTACATTTTTTTATGTTCCTGTGTTATATCAGTATTTTCACAGTGAGTGGCTTTAGCTGTCTAAGGTTTTGATGCTTACCCATTGGCTTTGATTTGGTAACAAATCCTAAATAGTTTGTGTTGAGTGTGTAAAGTTTAGGATTTTTATTGCATTTAATTATCTGTGTTCCATTATATGTGCTGTTTGTGTGGGCTGTGTTTAATGTTGTGGTCAGAATGGGTCAGTGTTTCTCTGTGTACATCTGGAAATCCTCAACTTCCAGTTTAGTTAATGTTACTCAAACAAAAGTATAACTTTAAAGTTATACCTGTATAATTGTAAATTCTACCAAAGCACAGCCGATTTCTACAGCCATGCAGACTGGATTCATTTTTACTCCACTGCTACAGTTACAATGTAGCACAGAAAAAATGCCAACTTTGTGAGATGACAGATGAAATAATAGATGACATCGTGTATAAATAACATAAGATCTTACATATCCCTTACAGTGTGACGCAGTCTTTGTATCTCTTATTTTGCTCAACCTGAATTGAACATTAAAGTGGAAAAGATGTCAAAAACAGAGGAGTAAAGTAAAAGAGCAGGATCGAGCCCATAGAAGACAGCAGTTTATCATCAGTGCAGGCTCGCATCTGTACAGTTTGTCTCTTAATCACCAACGTGTTATTTTGCACTGTAGTGATGCATTATGGTACAGAAATATTTTTTTTAAGATGAATGATGGTTCTAGACTCTTAGACCCTTTTGTTCTACTCTCTATAAATCTTCTTGGTGTTCTCATGACATTTTTGTAGCTTCTGTTTAGAAAATAATAAGTATCTTGTCTTCCCATCTACAGAATTTAACCCCGTCACCTTTAAAACTGCCATGGCTGAGGCTCTGTAAGTTTACGGTAGTCTTACAGTCGGTATCTAGTTCTAGTTTTAGCTCGAAGATACCCAGCCCTGTAGTAAGTGATGGTGAAAATTGCAGCATCAAATAGAGATGTCTCTAAACTATCATTATTATTATAGTATGTAATCTGCATTTTGTAGTTTGCAAATAATCAGCGCCACCCTTCAAAATGATGGACTGCGTGACATAGGGACATTCATTTTGCCACGGACATTGATTCCAAAACCCATTTATGTAACAATAACATAACGTCAATCCATTTTCAGCTGGGGAAAGTTCGGTTTTATAGCTGACTGCATGACTTGTTAGCAGCCTTGGAAGGCGAAAGCAGTTCAGCAGTGCTGTTGACTGTAAACTCTGATACATTTCTGTCCTCTAGGGCAGTTCTTAGTGATTGATCGACTCAGTCTGGAGCCTTCAGCACACTGAAACCCCACTCCGTCATCTTTAGCCACAAAAAACACACAGCCGTCAATCCGCCAGGCGAGGTGAACGGTAACTCAGGAAATATATCTTCTAAATAAAATTGGACACAGTCTCTCTAAGTAAAGAGGCCTCATGGATTATTTAATATCTAATTTGATGCAGCAAAAATGAACATTGTTAAAAGAGCATTACAGTGGTGATTATCACGGTCGAAAACTTGAAATATTTCCAAGCCCGTGACCTCAAAATACATTTTGCTTCTATTAATTACAGTACTCATCAAACACAGTTTCTTCGTGGATTTATTCACTTGATAATTTAACACACCGTCCTTAAATCAAGCTCCTGAACATCACCACTAATCTCCAAGAGAATGACGTGCATTTTAATTATAATTTTGACATAACATTGAGAGTGATACTGTTATTCTGCAAGACAAATAAAGTATAGATTTCCAAGACATTTATTTGATATATAGTATAGTTTACCAAGGTAGTGTGTTAATTCTAGCAGTTTGTCTGTTGTGTTCGTTTTGCTTTTTTGTTACTTTATGAAATGAAACGTGGCTGTTGTAGACGTCTTTGTCCTGTGTTTCAGGTGAGCTGTCATTGTGATTCAAACAGAATGTGACTTTGAATAAGCTTCTCAGCACACGTCTTTGTCTTCAGTCCGAAAAACAAATGTCCAGCGTTTTGTTTTTTACTGGGTACAACTCATCAGTATTCTACTGGTTTTCGTTGTCGACATCAGCACCCTCACAGTCTACGCTATCACATTACACTTTCAGTAATTTGTGTCTCCTTCTGTGTCCTTCAGTCCTCTCAAGCCTTCCCATAGTCACTGCCATTTTATCGTCCTTCACACGTCATATTCAATATCACAGACTTTAGTGGACATTAGAGATGCAGCTTGCGAGATTTGATTTCAAATGTGTCTAAAATTGGATGAATGTAGTTACCGAACACATTTTTCCTTTGAAAGTTTGGGGGTTTTTGTCAAATCTGGTTCCCGGCGCGTAAAAATCCAAAAGGTACAAACTGCATCTTTATGTACTATTACTGTCCTGTATCCTCCTCTTTTCATGTGGTTTACTGCAACCAACCTTTGCCATTGCTGTATGTGCTCACCTCTCCTGACTGCACCCTAACAGGGAAGAAGAACTCGCTGCTGCTGCAGAAGTTCCAGAAGGATCTGAACGCTGGCGTGTTCAACACACAGGAGAACGAGATATTGAAACAAATAATCCGCCAGGACAGAGAGATGGTGATGATGGTGGATCGCAAACAGTCAGTCACCGGGATGAACTCAACACCGATGTCTGGAAACTCCATCATTAACTCACCAGCCCAGCCGCCTTTCTCCAGTTCTTTTGGCAACATTCAGCTCCAGCAGTCCTCTGTACCTTTGACCTACAGTGCTTCAGCTATTGCAAACGCCTCTGCTGCCCGCATCTTGCCAGCTGCTGCGGCCGCCGCCGCCGCTGCTGCTGCACAGGGGATCTACCCCGCCCCAAGTGTTTCCCACGGTAACTTAACTTCCTCCTCGACCAACCCCCAGACCCCGCTGCAGCAGCAAGGGGCAATCATGTCGCCCTGCTCCTTCACCGCTGCTATGTGTAGCCCATCCATGCAAACCCCTCTGGCTAGCCGGAGCTTCCAGTACGGTTCGCGCACCGCCTCCCAGCTCTCGCTCCTACAGCAACCAATCGTTCAACCTTCACTGTCCACGCAGCAACAGCTGGTCCAGCCACCTTCCGTGTCGACCGCAGCCGCAGCCTCTGCAGCGCAGCAGCAGCAGCAGCAGCAGCAGCAGTCACCTCAGCAGCAGCAGGTCCCTTCGCCTCAGAGAGGAGACCTTCACAAGAGCTCACAGGCTCTGCAGTCGGGCAGCTTGAGTCGAGACGTGCGACACTTGTCTGCCTCCCAGCCGTCCCTGCCACATGACACATCCCTGGGGCCCAGAGCGCACCCAGCCTCGGGAGACTCTCTGGCCTCCATCGTGCCACCCGTTGCAGCAGCGGCAGCAATGCAGGGAATGAATCTGCAAAGTGGCATCCGCAACACAGTGCCCCAGCGGCTCAATTTATTCCGCCAGATGTCATCAGGAGCTTTGCCCCCAGTGCGTTCGGCCGCAGCGGCGGCGGCGGCGGCAGCTGCAGTGGCAGCATCATCATCATCATCCTCAACCCAGCACAGGGAATCCCCTGGATCTAGGAGAGATTCTGTTCTGAGCAGTACAGAGACTGAGCAAGACAAAATGCGCTTTGCATCAAATTTATGATCACATATTTTTGTTTTCATTTTTTAAACTTCGATATGTTTCACCTCCTTTTGAAAAATGGAGATACGACAAAAGAGATAAAAATGAGGAACTTCAGTATTTTTGTTTCTCTCCAGTTTTCTTTGAAAAAAGTAACCTCATACAAATCCTGTAAATAGATGCCCTTGTATTATATTTTAGACACACTGTCTCCCTAAACTTAAGAATGTATATTATACAGACACGTTTCTCTCTTTCACTATATATGTATATATACAGTATATATATATATATATACACACACACATATATATGAATATATACATATATGTATATATATATATACACACACACACACATATATATACATATATGTATGTTTATATATATATATATATAGTATATATATGAGTGTGCATGTTTGTGCGTTTGGATGAGTGTGTGCGTGTGTGAATCAAAGTAGAATATTTGGCAATTTAACAGCTGTAGTATAAACATAAGTCTTCCTTTCTGAGAAATATAAACAATTATATACAATGACGTGTTTTTTATTTGTTTTTGTTCTTTATTGTCATTTTCTGTTTTTTTTAACTGGAATGCATTGTGGATTCATATTTTGTTCTTTTTGTTTGTTTTTTCATTTTTTTGTTTTTTTTACCACTGATAAAGAGGAAAACTTTCTTCTCCTGTAATAAGCAGCTTTAGGCAGCACTGTGGAATAATAACAGAAATCTCAAAAAGCACACAATCATGACACGACTTTCGTAGAAATTTCCCAAACCCCGATTCCAGAAATCAACACAAATACAGTACCTAAGTGTTATGTTCCTCTCAACAACAGAAATAAATCCTCAGGAGCCAATATATCCTCACAAAGGCTCAAATACAATACACAACAGTGTTATGGGTCCAAAGGGAATCGATCGTAGAAATGCTGCTTTCTTTGTTTGTTTTAGAGGAGAATGGATGGTGGAGAAAGAGAAGGATGGATGCTATTGTTTTCTATTTCTGATTTGAGATGGCTGAGAAATTATGTAATGTTGCTTAAAAATCTGTGTATATTTATAATATTTATAAACTAAAGATTATCACCATTATGCAATAGACTGTGACATAAAGAATACCTATATGTGTGCTGTAAATAGTTTTGTAGATCTAGTATTTACACATACTGTGTGGTGCATTCTCTATCATAACAATGTCTTACTTCTATCAGGAACCTGGATATCATCTATATGCGAAAACGTTTAAGTGACAAAATGTTTCATAAGAGATAAACAAACCTTAATGCAATAGCTGGCACTACCTGATACTGAGAAATGCCTGGTTGGGGGACATTTAAGAATCTCTCTTTCTCTGTATACTATTTGTAGTTGTAGTGTAGATTTTGATTTCACTTCAAGTGAACTTATACAATATTTACCTACAATACACAACTTACTTTTAAAGTTGTCCTACTGAAAGTAAAGGCGTCTGTCTTTCGATTGCCTCATTTCCCAAAACTGTGGTAATCTTGGGGTCATTTTAGGAATGATTCTTTGGTCTGCAGTGTACAAGTGTGTCATGAAAAAAAGGTACAAGGAAGCGAAATGAGGTTTAGTGCTTAACTGTTTGTTTATCCACAGTAGTTTAAACATGCCTGCCCATCCGCCTCTTGAGTATCACTGTATGGTGTGCTGTCGTATAGCTGCCTGGCATGACTTTTACACCCGTGTGCGGGGGACATCTTCACTAAGTGGTGTTTTTTGTACTGCTGGAAGTGAGACAAATGCTGGTTTGCATTAAGGTTTCTCTATCATGTAAATCCATTATGTGGGCTTAGCTGCTCTAAACTGATGATGACGCAGGCAAACATGAATATTGTGAATCTGTCAACAAAGACGATTGATTCAAAACAATTACGGAATTATTTGAGCATTGAAGACTACGAGCTATCAGCGACGGAATGTCACGACTCGTAGGTCGACAAGTGTGCCGAGGCCAGGAGACATCAAACGATGCAAGATGAAACAATGAAAGAGCTGAAAGGCTGTGGTGAAGAAACTGGAGCTCTTTTACTCTATGTCAGAAAGAGGGGGAGTGGGCAGTTGTGTATTCAGCAATAAAAAGAAGAAAAGGAACAACAGGAGATAAATCACAGGAGGAATAAAGTTGAAGAATTTCCTCCATTTATTTGTCACATTCCGTTTAGAAAAGTTGCTCCAGCACAAGAGAAATGAGAGAAAGAACCAAAAACAAAAGTTGAAATCTGTGCAGCACATCTGTGATATTCGGACCAATTACAGCCAGAAAAAGCTCGTCTGCACAGAGAAACGTGGGTCAACACGTCTTCAGCTTTGCATCTTTTATATGACAGCCTGTACAGTAAGTTAAATGGAAATGTGACACAGTATTGTATTCTCAGTCACTCATATTTCTATTTAAAAATCATCCTTTCCAATCAGTTCAGTGCGACTAAGCCCTTTGAGATAGAAACAGTTTTAAAAGACATCCAGTCTTCGCTACAGATTGTGTCAATAGTGTACCGATACCATCCACCCACCAATGTCATGAAAGCATGTACTGTCACAAATACTTAAAAAGATACTATTTCAAAATGTTGATGTTAAATGTATTGTGCAATTATGTTTTGTTCATTGTCTGTCTGCCTCGACGTTATCTGTGCGTAAACAGAAGCATTGACTTTTCTCATGGACATTCTTAAGTATTTGTGCCTAAACTATAGCCATGTTCCATCCTTTGTCATGAGTGTGAGCTCGCTGCGGGGCCACGCGCATTCGTCATTACTTTACTCTGTGTGTTGGATGTCTCAATGTTTTTAGACAGGAAGGAGTAAGCAATGATGATGGCCAAATGTCTGAGTTGATCTAACTGGTATCTTTACTTTCATTGTGAACTAGACGCTGTCATTTTTTTTTTCTATCATTTTCAGTCCAGCTATATAGAATATTTAAAGAGGTCGTGTACAGTTTGAAAAAGTGCAATCCTTATTCTTGCAGTTATATCACGCTCAATGGATTGTAGGAATTTGGAGCACCTTTTTACCTTTCTCTGTAGCTAGCCACTGATGTTTGGGTTGAGTATTAATGTTGCGTGGAATGAAACTGGCCAAAGCAAAACATTCTAAGTCATTTTCTTTGTTTTGAATTGCACTTTCGTATTAACTAAAGAGGTGATTTTCAGCTAGTTTAGATGTTGGACGAGTTTAAGAAAATGAGATAGTGGAAGAGGCATCTCCGAAAGTTTGTGCTGCCCTGATCCTGTATGAGATTCTAAATGAGGGGGAGATGTTCTATTTACAACAGAGAGCGCTTAATCGTGAATATGCCATAGTGTATAGGAACTAGTACACCGTCGAGATGGATAGCAGCGCGGTTGGTTCGTGCTGTCTTTGATACTTGCCTTTGGAGGGAGAGCTTCCCAACTATGTGCTTTTTTCCCATTATTCCTATTACAACTAACATTCTGGATTGGGCATTATGGTGATGTACAAGACAAACTAATGAGCTTACATATTAGCGGTATAGAGACTCTCAACAAACCAGCACATATATTTGTATATTTCTTTTTGTTTGTTGTTTTGTTGATTTGATGGGGAAAAAAACTGAAGTAAAACAAAGAGAGAATAATGAGAATAATGCCCAGAGAAGAAGAAGAACCAAATGTCTGTTTGGTTCGGCTGACCACAGCAGTTGCTGGTTTGACAAGTTTACCGATGATGTGTGTGGTGGAGAGAGGGGCCGAAGCTGAAGGAGCTGCTCGGCCCTCGCTAACCCCACTAACATGGTCATATTTCAGCTCATTCATGTACTCCAAGGTTTAGAGGGAAATCAGTTGGTTACTTGATACAGATGGAAGAAAGATAAATGTAAACTTTCTTACAACAATATGCAGACAAACAATGTTTGTCAAAAAATCTTTTTGATTTTTTTTTGTTTATTTTGTTTGTAAATAATAAACCTTTAAAGTATAGAAAATAAACGACATATTGTCATTTAGCACCGCGTGTGCGTCATTCTGTTGTCAGCGCGTGGGTGTGTGTGACGATAGACACTTCATGAGTGTCATGAATGTTTACTCATAAAGTGGTTGATGTGTGGGGGGAGGCTGGAGAACACATTTCAGTGATAAAACAGTATACAGAAGTCATCGTACTGCTCCGTGAAAGGAAAATAACTGAAGGAGGTATCAATCATAATCATTTAAACGAAAGATGAAAATGAAAAAAGTCAGTATGACTGTGCATTTATTGATTTAACAACCTTGAAAAAGTGATACTACTAAGACCTCTGAATTTTGCCACAGGCTTAAGAAGACATTTGTCTCCACATCGTAAGCCTTATGATGAATTTTAGAGTAAAGTGCCACTGAAAGTTGTTTTCTCTCTGCCTATTTAAGAGACAAGGTGAGCACAGCTCATGTTGCATGGGGTTTGGGGTTACGTATCGGAAGCTGGACTCTCGGGGGTTACACCGGGGTGACTCACGCATCACCGAGTCTGCGGCTCCACTGTCAGCTGAACGTCTCATTCAATGTGTAGAAATTGTATACAGAGGAATTTAATTTTTAAACATGCGCCGGTAACGTATATGAAATATATCCTTCTTTACAGAATCATTTTTCTACATCAAACCCTCCGTGTCCCATTATGACAGAGCTGTTACAAATATATTGACATTACAGCTCATGCACCGTCGTCATGCCTTGAAATTTAAATAACACAATATATTGTAAATTTCCATAAAAAATAGTGATTTAGGGAGGCTCTCCATTTTCCACGTACAATCATTTTGTAAATAGTTATGTATGAGTTAATTATTGTATATTGTACACGTTGCATATTTTAGTATATGCGGTAATAAGTAAGAACAGGCTTCATAATGTAACCATTATAAGATGCATGCTGGGTATTTTTGAAGGTCTCCTGCTACACTTTGCAGATTTGGCAACAGGAACAAAAAACATCCATTCATCCTAGCTGGTAAAAGTGCTCCACTCCCGTTTAATTATAACGATAAGCAGGCTTAATGGACTCAATGAAGGAGCTGATTAGCATTCTTAAACGCCCATAATGGAGCTCCAACCAACTTTATTAGCCCTAATAAGGAAACGGCGAGGTAAGAAAATTTTTTGCTTGTACTTCCTGTTTCTTTTTAAATAAATAATCATTTGAATATATTTGCAATATTGATGTGGATTTGCATACGTTTTAACATTTATCTTTTTCAGATTAGGCTGCTCTTTGGCCACTGCCATATACACTCTACAGTACACATAGACAGTATTCATCTCTTTAGTGTGATACTCATACTGTCAAGTCTTCATGCCTTATTTGGATTATTTTTAAGATTTCCCCATTGAACTTTCTATGAAACAATACCTTCACGACTAACTACAAATACTTTACATACTTTGTTGCTTTTTGAGATAATTTCTAGGTTCCTGACATCTTGGCAATGTCAAAGATTGTCAGATTTGTATGAATATTGCATCTCCCAGTCTGTAATCTCAGTTTATCGTTCGATCATCTGTCACATCCTTACATTGTCACTGAGTTCGGCTTTGTCCTCCCATTCAGTCCTGCATGTCTACTGTAAGGATTAGTGGGTGTTATCTCCTTTCAAATAAAACCAAAATAAGGTTACAGGCTTAGGCTTGACCCTCACTGATCAAGGCACTAACTCAAACAATGATAAATGCATCTGCGATAAAGTGGGCATCTCAATGATAAGAGACAAATTTGTGTATTATTAGGTGGAGGGTATAAATCATGGCATCTTGTATGAAATTATATGCCGTACAAAAGGTTGCATTAAATGTTTGTTTTACAAACACTAAGCCTGGGTTTCATAATTCCGAAGCACGGTCCCGTTACCTCATTGCATCAACTGGGACGCTGATGGTTGATGCGGTCAGGGTGAGTTGGAGGTCCTTATATAATGACCATCTGTGTAGCGACTCAGTGATGTTGTAGTCTGCATGCCATGTTGAGAGAACATGTGCCTTGACCTTGGCATGACCAGGATATGACTTATTACTGACAACTAAATTTGCCAGTCTTTCGGAATGATTTTCTTCCATAGACGTCAATTATTCTGGACTGCGGTGCAACGTGTTTTATGTACCCTTCACAGCTTCTGTCACCAATCATGTAACTTACATTATACCAAGGACAGTGTGTTATTATAAAGGTAGAGGTTAGGAGACTGTTGAGACTGTAGAAATCTGTCGAGTGGCTTTGGTTTGGTTATACAAAAAAGCTAGGAATAAAGGGAATAATTAATTTCAAATGTTATCATTTTTCCTCCCACAAATGGCAACCTTTTATGTATCTGACAAGAGGATAAATTCATGAATGGCTTTATTATCTGTCAATTCAAACCACACCTCACTGGTTTCATAGAAACTCTGTGATTAGGATAGGAATAGGAATAAAGAAACGCTGTAATTACACTGATACTGCTATAATATAGGATACTGTGTTTCAGAGATATAAATGAAATGAACCTAGGTGGAGATGTGTGTTCTACGTACATAAAAGGCAGGCACACACTCATAATATCCTTGCTATAAGGGATATCCTCGGGAATTTGTAGGTGGCGTAGGTTGTCTGACTTTGCTCATGGTTAGTGTAGTATTACCAGCTGCACTTCAGTGTTTACGCAATTAATTATTGCATGCACAACACTTGTCAGCTTACAAAATGCTAGCCCATTCAGTTTGCATCCTCCTTGTCCCTGTGATCGAATTTCATCAGGCTATTCAAATCGATCCCGGCTCGACTTCCCTCCCTCAATCACAGATCGCTTTCGACAATCTTCTCAAGGCGTTTGTAATATTAGGAACAGAGCGACGTTCCTCAGGTGGCCAAGGTCACACTTACCAAGAAAGATAGGTGTAGTTATCTGCAAGGTGATTGGTCTTTTTCTCTGGGGTACAATCTGAAACTGGAGATATTTCCAGAGATTGATTGTGAATTCTGTTTAGAGGACCGACTTCATTGTTCCTGCTGATTCACCTGCATTCTTTCACAGACAATATTTCCCCTCTATTCTGACTCAGTCTCCATTCACTAAGGCATTGGCTGTGTGTGTGTGTGTGTGTGTGTGTGTGTGTGTGTGTGTGGTTGTATGTGTATTAGTGTTGACTTTGTGTCTTTGCAAGTGCTGATGAGATGCACAATGCCCTGACCAATTGGGTAAGAGCTTCCCGGGAGCCAAACAGCAGATGATGATTAGAATGCAGAGGCTGCCCTGCTGCTGTTTGGCCTCTTCCCCCCACTGCTTTGTCTCTGTCTGTGTCTGCTCACCCTATTTGTCTAGAGCACACACACTTACACTGAGACACACACACACACACACACACACACACACACACACAGGTTGTTTTTTGTTTTTGTTCCG
>OMNV01003390.1:68042-82213 GCA_900303265.1 Brotula barbata
CACGAGGGATAGCTAACCAGCTGTTGTTAACTCAAACAACAAAAAGGCAGGAAAAACCCTGTGGTTAGCTCATGCATGGCGTGCATAAGAGGAATAAGTCACGGTGGAACATTTTAATAATGGTACCACTTTGCGGGGCAGTAATCCCAGTGGTGATCAAAGTTATGTTGCGACACGAAATCTCAATGTTAAACGCGAAGTGACACGCGGTAGAATAAACAACCATATTCACCATCGCTCCTTTTCAAAGAAAGCAGAACTAGAGTGCTCTAGCCGCAAACCTACAATTTATTAACTAGGCCCTTGTGAAGTAATTTTCCCCTCGGCTGAGGTGACTCATGTGTCTTGACAAGGCGAGCCCGGTGGCCGACTACATCCTCACTAAATGCTCGTGGTCAGAGTGTGATTGTTGCCTAAAAAAATAACAAAACCTTGACTTCTGATTTTTTCCATTCTGCTTTTATGCAGCAGGCGTTGAATTCAAAAGCACTGAGGAATATTGGGAGGAATATATTATCAGTTTTATAATGGAAGTGTAGCCAGTCACAGCTGTGAGTAAATCTTTTCTTTCAGAGGAGTGCGTACATCATTGAACAGCAGCAGTTCATCATTGATTATATTTGAGCTGAGGGAATGATGTCTACATTGTTTTTGAAAATGAATGAACATATTCTCTTGTCAGAGTAAATATATAGATAATAAATATAGATAATAAATCACTCATTACTCTTACTTTTGGAAGAACTGATCACCAAAAACACATTTTGGTATTTTTTTAATGAACAGATGACCACACTAATACCAATAATATTCAATCTTGTCATAGTTTTCATTGACTATTGGTATATAGAAGTGGAATTTAGATATAGATATCTCAGTATAAGCTTTTGATTTGACTGATTTGATTTTGACTTAAAACTGAAAATGAGAACTAGAAACGGAAATTATTTTCCTGCTTATATATTCATAGTCTGGGCATCTGGGAACAAGTTTTTTTTTTTGCACGCACATGATAGGTCTGGATGGAGCACCAGGTCATTCAGCATCAGTCAGTCAGTCTGTAATCTGGTCAGCTGGAGGGCAGATGTATCCAGGAGGTTTCCCTTTAATGATGAAAAGCCCTATCTCCCGTCTGTGGACATGTGACACCTAATGCCGCCTGCATTACAGAAAATAATCCTGCCATTGTTAAACCAGTTCCAGATTAGAACAAATCCCTTATGAATTGACTTTTAGTTGTAGTCGTAGTTCCCATAAGCATATTAATGGTAATATTACGATTCTCAGCATATTTTTCATTCTGTGCATCATCAGGATGAGGATGTGAACTGATTACAGGGTTGCTGCCTCTTATACAGAGAGAGCTGAGTCAGGCATTCTATTATGACGTGTGTAATTCTAACTCATTTACTGTATATGACAGTCAGATCAGGGCTCCTGAAGATTTTAGGTTGTGCATCACCCATTAAGCTAAACTTTATCTGGAAAACCTCTCAGTATACCACATGATCCTGGTTGAAGCAATACAGTAAAAATCTTTTTACATTTTTAGGTTAATAATTAGTAAAGATTCAGATGTTTACAAACATGTAAAGTACCTGAAGAAAGTTGGTTTCTTAATAAATTTTACACAAAATCTCTCACTTTTATAAGAAAATTTCACAAAGCCAGCCAGGGCTGTAGCTCAGTTCATACTCCGACCTCCCTAAGGTCAGCATCAAAAGCTTGGCTACTACTAGCCACAATAAAGTATCACAATATTATATTTCTTTTTCACACACATCTCGTTCTCGGCATATCCTGTTCATCAGCACTTTTTCAGTATCTATGATGTCACTTCCACCTGGGATTGTGATAGACAGTACACAAATCAGCTGCAACTGGAAGCATTTAGGGTAAAGTTCTGCGCCTTTGCTATAAGAGACACAAAACAAGGACAGAAAAATATTTTACACTATATTTAGAGAAATCATTCTTAACTCTACAATAGGCTAAAAAAAATCAGAAATGAGAAAACCATTACTCTAGAGTAATCATCCATAGCTCAGTGATTAATAAATGGTGTTTGTTATTTACTCGTCATGGTAGTACTAGTAGTGGTAGTTCTTGTAGTATTGTGGTAGCAGCAACATTAGCAGTACTACTATGCGCTCCCCCCTGCTGGTGCTCCGTGGCACTTGTCTCCTTCCTTTCGCATGTCGTCTTGTTTTCTAGCTTCCACTCTTTCTGTCCAGCAGCATGGAACACACCCAGTTTGTGTTGGTACTTAGTTTTCTTTGTTTTGGCAAGATGGGTTTGTTTACTTTTGGGCACACACTCTGGATCCCACAACCCGCTCGGTTGTTGGCCCAGAGTTCCACTTCCTTGTGCTAAATATGACCAGCCTGGCCTCACCCATTTTCAATATCTCAACAGGGGGTTTTGTGTTACTTTTTCTGCTATTTGCTTTAGTAATTTCACTACTTTCGATGAGATTAAATAAGCGACTCTGGGGTTGTAGCAATGACACAACAGCTTCCACTCCTGACACTTCATGCCATTCACATTGTGAAAAATCACAACAGCGAACCTCAATGAAAACATCTACTGATCCTTTTCTATCAGTGCCAAACAGATATAAACATGCCTGACCTTCATTTCTCTCCACTTCCTCGGTCTTGGTTTTTATCTGGAAAACTCAGCTGTCACACTGGGCCGTTTCCTTCGCTCCTTGCATGACAGATGTCTGATAAAACCCTGCTATAATCTGGTATTAAGGTGGACTCAAAAGAGACTTGGAAAATTCCCCGTTTACAAAATTTAGGGCCATAGTTCAAATTGGACATTTACGGCTTGGATCTATGTCAACGTATAGACCTTCTTGAAGGAATCTTTTTCCATGCCGATATCTACAATCTCATTTACTCTCATTTGAGAGTTTCATCAGCTTCAACCCAACAGTATGACTAAGACCATATTATTTCACCTCCTCTATTATGTACAGTACATTCACTCCTTGGATCCGCCACCGGCTTATACACGTGTATAGTTATAGGCCTATTGAAGGCCGTGTACAGGATGTACAGGATGGATAAAGGAAGGTGCATATGAATATGGCATGGACCTGTTCCTCTTTGATCTAACAGGCCGTATGCTCTTCAGTTTCATCAGGATAAACCGTTACATCACAGGGAATGGCACATGGGAACATGTACAGATGTGATTTAAAAACAGACCGAGCAGACGACGCTGATCAGCCTAAAATACATTTGGCATGCTGAACTCATTGCCCATGTGGCTGTTATGCAGTCAGTCAAGCCACATTCTGTCTTAGTAAGTATCACAGCTGTTTGGTGGATTTTAGGTGCATGTCAGTCTGTTACCGAGCACATATGAGGACAAGCTGTTAAAGTATAATTTGATGGGCTCATTCTGTCATAAAGTATCACAATCAGGAAATTTATTGTTTCTTAAGAGGCTATAAAAACACCCAAAAAAGGTCACAAATTACTGCTGATTTGCATGAAGACTTTTGTCAGGGTCACTACAGATCCTTATCTTTAAACTTACGCGCTCTACCAGGTGAGCCACCAGGGGGCTCCTGTTTTTTACAATTAGTCCATGATCTTAGTTTTAGAATGGACGAGGTAACCAATGCCTCTACGGCCACATTAACACCTAGCATGAACATGTGTTCTTATTATCATGGCATGATACCCTGATAACAAGGTCACATTAGGTAATGCTATCCGATTTGTTGACTGCGATCGGATCTCACAAGTCGGAAAGTTGTAAATGGAATTTGTACAGTAGGGACACATTTGTATGATAAAATACGCCCACAAGTTGAATACATCTACCCAGCCTCATCTTCCTGCCTCCGCTCGCTCTTAATCTTTAAGATATTTGATTGGAAGTTGTGACTGGCCAAAAATAGGAACCTGTCTCTGGAACGGGGCCAGAGACAGACCAGGCATTAAAGGTGATCTTATGATTGGATGATCATTGTAAGTGGACCAAGTAAGACGGATGGGCTTAAACGGCATGACGGTCCGTCTAATGAAATATGAAGACAATGCAGACAGCCTCCAGACAATGAAGACACAAGATTATGTAAGGTGTACATAGAAGTAGAGTCGATGTGTAAAAGTAGCCTAAAAGACCAGCCTGAGCAGATGAGGAGGTAGTAAGGGGAAAATCCAGCTGTGGATGGAGGAGCTGTGTCATTGGAAAATAAAAAAATTAATTCTTCCCACTTTTCCAGAGGACCTTTTTACTCCCATTGTGTGGTCTTATCAGATTTAATTAGAGAGGTTATTTTCAGACACATAAAACAAAGACTTAATGCACTTATGAACACAAACTCTTTCTGTCTCCTAATGAACTAACGGAACATCTAAAAAGTAGCATGGCCAGAGGAGGGAGTGATCACTGCCTACCTCCTGGGGAGGCAAAAAGAAAGAGCCCTGAAATGGATGCAGAGACGGCGGCTGATGTGGATGACTATCAAACAGCAGCAGCACAGCAAAGCACAGCAAGCAGCACAGCAAGCAGCAGTTAGAAGTGAATCCTTGCTTCTTTGTGTCCTCATCTTATTCACACTCGGTCCATTCATATGCAACCATCCATGCCCCCATGATTTATGTAGGCGGCGGCCATTAATCAGGTATTTGCTTGCTGCTGGACACAGCGATAAGACTAATGGTCGAGAATGGATGCTGGTCAGCATAGAAAGGGATTTTATTTTTTGCATTTACAGTACATTTGTTATATTGATCGAGCCAATTTACACAACAAAAGGTTGGGCTCTGTCTCTGTCACATCTGTGTTTGTGCGTGGGTGTGCACGTGTACCTGTAGTTCCTGTGATGTTTCCCTACAAGGTTCGTCATCCTGACATTGGAGAAAGCTATTTGTGGATCAGTGTTTGGCTTTAAGAGTGATGCAACATCCCAGCAGTATACTGACAGGAGAGAAGCAGTTGCATAACCTGACACACACGGCTGGCCAAACCCCAGATGACCTGGACTGGATGACCAGAGACAAATCAATGAATATTGTGCGAGTGCTGGAGGAGTCCGATTCCCTTTGTGACGTAGTTAGAATGCTATGTTGACGGTTTGGTTTGTCAACTTGTTGTTTTGAGGATTTCATCTGTATCCTGATCTCAGCAGTACAGGTGCAGTTGTTTTTCTCCATATTATTCTACAGAGTAATGACCTTTCCGTGAGTTCCAAACCACACCTCTCCAGTCACTGACAATCAGGCATTCTATATTCTCTCTTCTCTCCCAGATAATGACGTGTAAAACCCTTTCCAACCACCAAAAACGACACTATTGAGTCGCAGCGTTTAGTGACAATAAGCAGGGATTTGCACAGAAATTAATAACTAAAAGCCATATTTGATTATGACGAGTATGGAGGTGATTCATCATTTAATTGTTATGAGCACAGCTTTGAGTTCGACTAAAAACTCTGAGGCCTTTAATGATGACTATTTTATTTTATGCACATTAATTTGGTGAGCAAATAATTCCCTTGTACCTACTATAAAAAATAATATCTATTGTTCTTGTCCTAATAGCCAAAAATTGGTTTTGGATCATACACCGGTGTGCTAAAAAGGAGGTTTTTATCTCTTATTAAGGCTGTGTTATGTAGTTGCACAGTGCATTTTCTCACTCTCATTGTTGATTCATCTCACTGACACAAACAATGCACACTCAAAACTGGGGCTCTACTGGAATTTACCAATAATCCCCCCATTTCAGTGTTAGATATGAATGATGCATCATGTGTGATTGCTTCTTATCTATCAACTGTGGTGAGCGGGTTTTTCTTTGTATTTCTCAGTAATATGAAATTGTGGTGAGGATGGTCACCGTGAGAATACATAAATCCTTTAGGGTCAGCATCTAGGATGAAGTCAATCATCCTCTATATAATATTGTGGATTAAGGATGTGTAAACAGCAGGAATTATAGATTCTTCACTGTAGGACCTTCCTGGTTGAATAAATAAAAAAGTTAATTTTTGTGATATTCTGTTGACAAAGAGAAACACTGATAAATACCTGACCTCCATAGTGAACATAAATGAACAGATCTCTTTTTGGTTTGACTGCACAGAAAGCTACGTTAAAGCTAAAGCTAGGCTATGTTGTGTATGCAGGTTCATTTTTCCCTATAAAAATGGAAATTTTCAGAATTTCAGAATTCAGAATTTTCAAACATTACTCCTATGTCAATTGTGACAATTTGTCAAAGCTACTCCACACAACGCCATTTTGGAACACATGACATATTGCCTAATTTGCAATTTCAGTATGAGGGCTTACACTCCAGGATAACAGAGAAAAAACCATACAGAAGCGAAATTCTCCTCCAGCCAAATGCTCCTCTGGATCATAAACCCCTGCTGTTCATACATCAGTCATCCATAATACCATGAAGAGGATATGTCTCCTTACTTCAGTCACCCCGTGAGTCAACATTCAATCACACTGAACATTGAAGAATGGATAAGGGTTGCTCAGCCGTACTGCCTCCAGCTGAGAATTACTTGGTATTTGTTCAATTTTACCAAGCTGTACAAAGTAATTTGTGCATTTGTCTCCTCATTCTTAATCCCTCACTCATTCCCCCATGTTGAGTTTGAGTGATTCCCCTTCTTGGTATTCCAATCTTGCTAGCTGTCATTCTACTCTTGGTTTTCATGTCCTGAATCCCAACTTCCTCGCCACTGTTATCTGTCCTTGGGCTACGCTCTCTGATAATTTAATTAAAGGTGAATGTGGAGATGCTTCAACCACTTTATATTTCTTTAACTATTAAGAACCCTTTATTGGGCCCACGTTATTTCGCAAAAAGCTTTTTAAACCTCCCGAGGGTCTCAGCAGTGATGCTGAGTGTACCAATGTCTTTAATATGTGTGAAAAAATGCACTTTGCCTGTACAATATTCAATCCATTTCCTTTTTCTACTCAGATTACTGAGCACCTCACCTGTATTGTTGCTGTCTTCCAGAACAAAGTAAATTATGCCTCTGAGAGCAACATTAATTAATAAATCATAAACCAGAGGCTGCAAGCATCAGAAAGTTATGCAATCAGGCAATCAGGAGAGAAAGGGAAAGATAGGGAAGGATGCTAATAAATATTGATGTTGTATGCATCACCTGTGTCCATTGATATAAAAGTTATTATTTGATCTATTATTCATGAGGCCTGGGGACTATACAAGTTCTCAGCTATATTTACAAGTATTAGAACAGCGTTTTTAAGCTCAAACACACAAGGTTTCATTCTAGGCCTACAGTTAACACATATACTCACAACATGAGTATCAGTACTGAAGCACAATGCATCACTAAGGATGACCATTAAGATAAGGGCTGGTTTTGTGTTCTGCAAAATCAACAGGAAACATTGAGATGGCAATGTTTGACCATTACAATCCCCCTTATATACACTTTGTAGATGTGGCATCACCGATGGCACAATAGATGGAAAATGATAAGCTAACTTAAGTCAACCTTTCCATATACACGCCGACAGGTCCTCCTATTTCACTAACAAAAGCAAGGATGCAGCACACTAGAATGACAGTTCAATATTTCCATTTACTATAATCAGCGACAGATACAGTATAAGGAGAAAGTGACAAAAGAGTGGGATTGTGTGATTATTTTTTACCAATATATAGGTATTGTATACAATTGTATCTGTTTGTAACAGGTGATCTGCAATTACAGAAGGATCATGAAGAGCTAGTCCCTAGTTCTTTGACAATATTTGACTTTATGGTACATTAAATCAACCCCCCACAGTGTCTCATTTGCACAATACGATACTATGTCAAAGCGGAGACGCACACACAAAAAACTTTTGCATTTTGCTTAACTAAAAACTCCCATTTGGCAGACTCTACAAACCACTGCAAGATCTGTGCACAGTGTGTGTGCATTAACAGGAAGCAGACAGTGACCATGCTACCATCAACAACAACAGGTAAACGGACAACAAGCAGCCAGTATGTTGTGTATGAGCAGAAAACAAGCAGATAATGAACCAATGTCCACAGAAGCAACAGTCATCCAGCCAATATGCAGACAGTTGAGATGCCAGCACATCATCGATTGAGCATTTAACACAATAACAGAAACACAACATTTCACACAACAGCATGAGCACAATTTTGTTGTAAAACAGCGATGAAAATGGCAACAATGACAGAGAAGCAATACAACACGTAACCAGCAAAAAAGTAAATGAAGGGTCTTACCTTTGATGTACTGGTCCAATATTGATGAAGATCCTACAAAAATGTGTGTGTATGTGTGTCAGAAATCCACAGCAGCTAATGAGCTAACCTGTCAGCAGCTAACAAACAGCTAACAGGCTAATTTTCACTGCAACAGCAAACAAGCAGCTAACAGGCTAACTTTCACAGAAGCAGCCAACAACCAGCTAGCAGGCTAACTTTCACTGCAGCTGCCAACAACCAGCTAACAGGCTTACTTTCACTGCAGCAGCCAACAACCAGCTAGCAGGCTAACTTTCACTGCAGAACACACAAACAGCTGACAGGCTAGCTTTAATTGCAGCAGCACATAAACAGCTAACAGGCTAACATTCATTGTAGCTGCACACAAATGGCTGACAGGCTAACTTTAACTGTAGCAGCAAACAACCACTAAACAGGCTAGCATCTGTAAGCATTTCAATGCATCAGCAACCAAGCAGCAAAAGCAGGTTCTTACCTGTTCAGGTGGTCTGATGGAGAGAAGAGCCACAGCTGTCTGATTGCATTTCCCCTTCCTGTTTTCAACATGTCGGTCCACTGGCAAACCCATTTCAAATCTTTGTCTCTTATTTTAACACTTGTTGGAGTCATTTTGTTTTATATTACTGTATTTTTTTTTGTGGAAATGATGTTAGTCATAATTTATGCGGTAATTTGTCTGCATCCCAGAGCCATGAGTGGGCCGAGGTCTACTGCAAACCGAGCACAATGCACAAATTAAACAAAGCCTTATCGCAGGTGCTGTAGTTACTATGGAGATCGTTAGCATTTATTAGAGTTATAAGTAACTTCTCCCATCACAAGGAAATTGCATGATAATTGGTCCCACTGAGATTTGAACTCAGATCACTGGATTCAAAGTCCAGAGTGCTAACCGTTACACCATGGGACCTCACAGATTCATTATCAATGGACCTATCGTGATTGGAATGCTGAATGAAACTGCTAATGCTTCCAAAGATTCCAAACATATCATGATGTATTCTGGGTAAATCTGTTTAAAATGATACCAAACACCTTTTGAATCAACTGAAATTTGAGCAAAATAGAAACAATTCCATAGTTTCAAAAGTAATGGTATTGATATGGAATTTTTTTTTACCCTCTTGAGAAATTATGAAATTTATACACAGATTTTTACTTGCTTTTTTACTTTTTTTACTAATTAATGATGGGTTCCTAATGTGAAATTGCTCATTTAATTGATCAGAAGTCATTCAAAGAACCCTGAACTGTTTCCTTAAAGTGAACTCAATTAGCATTTCATCAATCAAAGTTTATAGGATGAAGTGAACTGTTATTTATCGTAGACAAACTTGGTCACAGTGTATTAAATACAGTATGGGTGATTGACATAAATAACAGACTTCGACAACAGTCTGCACTAATCATGCAAAAAAGACTCACAGCAGAGAAGCCAAAGAGAGACACACACAGATTCTCCAGATTAAGATGGAGGTGAATGTTGGCTCAAAAATAACCAAATAATATGGACAAAATCAATTCAGCGATGATTAAAATGCAGCTTCCATGAGACAGGTAATTCATACCAGATGTTATTCTGCTTCAAGCTGTTCCGATTCATTAGCAACTGGTACCTCCTGTATGTGTGTGCATGTATGTGTGTGTGTGTGTGTATGTGTGTGAGGCTGTAAGATTTAAAAGCAATAGTCTGGTAAGAGGAGGGGGAGAGGAATAATGGCAGTGAGGTGTGAAACGTGACTTCCCAAGGACATTGCACTGAGGTTGTATTTATTGATCACATCATCACTGAGGGGACATGAGTCACACAGTTTTTGTAGGCTCCAGCCTCACACTTACTCTTACTATTTTTTTATTTGTCTCTGAGGGAGGAATTTAAATGACAGCGACATCAGCCCAGTAAATCAGCTCGGCATACAGATTTTGATTGTTTCTTCTGCAATCTGTAGCATCTGTTTTATAGGATTTTGACATAAAAGGCTATTCCTATTGCTGCGCAGTATTTTATGCTGTTTTGTTGCTTATGGTGTGAGTCACACTTTTCATTTTCTCTATATTTTGACACATTTTGCTGTCATACTGCAAACACAGCCTTCAAGTATGCTCTCTGCATCCATTTTGCTCAAGCCCTGTCGTGTTACTTTTGGTGTGGATGTGCACGTCTACAGCGGCTGAAAACTGACACATCCTTGCACAGAACATCTCTTTACACCTCATGACTCACCTCTGTCTCCACCTTTGAACGGCTGGTGCAGACAGAGAGAGAGAGAGAGACGTTTGGTGATGCCACGCAAATGGCAGACACACAAAACTCCACATGAACCTGCTGCCACAACATTAGAGGTGTAGAAGCCAAATCGATGATGGCTGCGTTCTACTTCTGCTTAAAAATGTTTAGTTTACCTGATTTTCTAGTATTGTTGCAGTCTTGGTGTTTGTATTGCCCATGAGTTTCCTGATGCAGAATGTTATTTTAAAAACCGATGCCCCCACAAATCTCCATAATTTTAATATCCCACTTGTGTCTCCAATTTTTTCAGATATTTCAAAAAAATGTCTTTTTTTTTCTTTCCTTTTTCTCCACATATGCATGTTAATATGTACAAATGCATGTTACTTGAACCATGTTCGTGGAATATATTTACCGCAACTAAAAAAATAGAACACGTATAGATCTTCAGAGACTAGCTATAGGACAATCACAGAGATCATTCTAAAAGGGAACCCGGACTGCAAGGAACCATGGAACTGGAAAAAAACTATGAGACAGCCAGTGAAGAAGATGCAATCATTGTTGTTTCTGTGTCTTATTTGCAACTATTGATTAATTGTATAGTGTTTACAAATGATATAGTATATTACAGAAGATAGAGCTGAGAAATGTGAGCTAAATATTGATACTGTATTAATGGAAAAGTATTCTCAGCCATTTAACATCGTAGTAAAATGACATTAAAAGGATGTAATTAATGTCATCACTGAGGAAAATGGCCAATCTTAAGAAAATAAACTAGAATAAACTGCTGCATACACACAGCTATTGTGCCATGTTGAAGCTGCACTGACCAGTTTACGAGCCACGCCTATGGATGACAGGATGACCTTGTGATAAAAGATAGTCTTGGTATAGTAAGGACACATGTTTCATTCTGATAACAGCCAACGTATGTCCATCAACAGCATTTTAACCTTTCAAATGTCCCTGCAGAATTCAGGGACACATATTAGTCATGAGACTCAAGCCTGTACAGCCTGTAAAATTCAGCTTGTAAGAATATGGGAACGTGTCTGTGAAGCAAGAAACTTGCTGGGGCTCCGTCAGTCTGACTGGGCATGTGCAGAGAAGCACTGCAGTGCTGCACTGTGAAGAGAGAGAAAGACAGAGAGGAGGTTTGACACTGGAGACTTCATTCCCTGCAATATTCTTCTTGTCATTCGGTGTACGGGAAAGCATTTAAAGCATAAAATTCAGCTGCGGCACTAAATCCAGCCTGTTTGTTTTATAGCCCACCGCTACATAAAGCATGCACTGACCATCAAAAAAAGGTTCAAGTATATCCAGCAACCATCTGGATCATTTATCACTGTACGTATTCTTGGTGCTCAGCTCACCAGGGAAGTTGCTTTGTAGATTTTCTGTTGCTAAATATCTGGAAAATTATTTATTTATTTATTTACTTATTTATAGTGTGTAATGTATCCCAAAGCCGTCACTTCTGCTCAATTTCTCTGTTGTCCTTCCCCAACTTGTTCAACTCAGCTTCTCGTAGAGGTCAGCTCCTTCGTCAACATTAACAGAAACCAACAGGGCCAATGGTAGACAGTTCCAGTCTTTATTGGCCCTCGTGTGTTCCCATACAGCGTCCTCTTGCCCCAAGTTAGCCTCTCCTTCATCTGATTTTGTGTCGTGGGCACTCGCTGCCCGTTCGACACAGCAGCGACGTGGTAAACTTACACACTTGATGTGATGGTGTTTAGTGAGGTAAAAAGGCTCACCTCTGTTCTAAACAATCTTTCTAGGTCAAGGAACAGCCATCTCAGATCAGCAACACTGACGCTGATTTGGTAAAACACTCAGGCAGCCAGGAAATCGTGAGAACACCCAAGGCGTAATCTATCTTTCACTTAGGAGCGTGGCAGCCCGATGAAAACACAGACACGCAAAAACAGAGAGGGAGGGAGGGAGGGAGGACACCAGGTATGGAAAGGGACAGAACAGAGCCTCGTGGGGCCGTGATTTCACATGTCTTAGATGGAGGATGTTGCCAGATTTGATGTACTTCTGAATAGTCCTGCAGCTCTTTTATAGTTCAAGCCCAACGCACTGTTTGGCCTCTCGCGCTGACGCAGACACGATAACTCCTCTCCTTCCCTCAAGCTGCTGAGGCATCAAAACAGGTGGAACATAAATGGCACAGCGTGTGCACCTCAGAGTCGTGACGCACCCTGGTATTTCTAAAAGCTGTCATCCATTTTGTGGGCAATGATGACGATAGTGGTAAAGGGAGGTGGGGGTGAGATCCCTTGGTTGAAAGGGCCATCAAGTGGTCACAAGTAGAATTGCGTTTTTCCAGCAGTGAAGGTTCTCTGTTTTAATGGAGCAAGCAGAGCGGTGAAACGCCGCTTAAACTAGAAATGAAACGGTCATGCTTGATCAGGCCCTTTGAAGCGGGCCGTAGGTATCCCTCTTCTGCTCGGGTCCACGTGTCCCAGTCCAGAAACCATTACTGAAACAGGAAACGTCGTGTAGCACTCCCCGACGTTCAGCCATTCTCTCTAACTCCCTAATATCATCCTCTGAGTCATGTTAAATCATAGCTGAATGACCTCACAGATTGAAAAGCTACTAGTGGCTTTAAATGACACGGCGGTCCTCTGGTTTCACAGGGAGGATCCTTTACAGCCTCCTCTGCTATCCAGCTCCCTGTAATGACACACTGCTTTTCTGAGAAACTGAAGAACTTTTGCGTTCTACAGATGCCCGTAAATGGTGCGTGCGCACGACGTCAGAGATCAGGCAGCGGTCAAGGTCATTTAAAAACGTTATTCGCGCGTATTAGTCCAGTAGGTGTAGAGTTTGTCATGAACCTACAGCAGAATTGATTCAGTCAAACAGTGAGTCGCAACAAAAGTTAAGGACTTTGTTCCTGCTGATATTCGTCACAATAAATGACATAAAAGCTGACAAACGTGAGGCACACAGCTTTGAGGTTTTTACATTACTTTGGCACCGTGGATTAGTGGTTAGCACTGTTGCCTCACAGCAAGAAAGTTGTGGGTTTGATTTCCATAGCTTTTCTGTGTGGAGTTTGCATATTTTGTTGTGTTTTTAATCCGGGTGCAAAAACATGTGAATTAGGCCAATCGGTCCTGCCATTGCCCTTGACCAAGGCACTAAACAGAAGATCTGGAAAGATTCTGAAAATCCAATCACAAAAGAAATCAAACATCATCCTATCAGAAGATTAGCTGTAGATGAACAAACATAAATCATTGAAAGCAGTTAAATTGTTAAACTGTTTTTTTTTAATTAAATAATCTCAAATTTGTGTTGCATTTGTTTTATTTTATTTCTTTTATTTATTGTTATTGGTGCTGTAACGTAACTACAACATAATAGACAGTGCACAGGCTTGCAAACAAAAACAACGAATAACAAAATTGACGATGTCAGAAAACGAGGGGCTGAATGAATGAATGATTTTATGAATGAATGAATGAATGAAAGAATGATTATTTTGGCCATTAGAAGGAACAACATACCAATTTATGTGAATATGCAATATACGTACACAGCACATCACACATGATTATCCCAATTCATTTCACACAATAAAATTCACATTCACAAATACACGACCGGAGAACAATTTACAAAATTACCCAAAAAAATCAGCTGCGCAAAA
>OMNV01003395.1:9858-40547 GCA_900303265.1 Brotula barbata
AACCAAATTCACGTATTGGTCTTGTCTGGTTATTAATAAAACATTTCCACTGCAGTTGCAGAGAATTTGTGGTGATTTTAATATTTAATTGAATATCTTGAGGTGTTCCAGTATACTGCAGTGTGAAACTTCTATTCTCAGTACATGCATTTTAAACTGAGAATCTTCTTTAAAGTGCTTCTGGTGAAAGTAGTCTGATTGTGGTTTCATTCCTCCTCCTCCTGCTGTAGATTTTTATACCACATTTTTTAGCTGTTTATTGTATTATTCAGGTCTGCTCTGCTTGTGAATTGAAAAAGTTTTCATTTTGTCCGTCTGGAACGATTTTCTTTTCGAATTCTGACAGACAGACTGATGGACTGCTTTTTTTTTTCCTTTGGAAAAGCAGCAACAGGGGAAACCAGACTGCACACAGCCCCGGTTGTTGACGTTGTGAGACTGTGGTTGCTTGGGGAAGCCGGTTCTGATTTAGTATTTTTACATTTGTCCAGCTGGTCTTGAAACACCCATGTGTGTGTATAATTTACCACACCATAGAGGAAGGATTTCAACTGATCTGAAACCACAAGTAAATTTAAAGAAGATTTTCATACAGTAAGAAACTTGTCCAGTGTATGGAAAGATAAATAAATGAAGGCCATAAAAAGTTGACCTATAATTATGTCATGCTGTTTAATATTGAAACTTGTATAAATATGGAGCACGGGTAAGTTTCTTGCTTCAAGTTAAATAAGTCAGGAAACCTGTTTCTTGAAATTTATTTGACTTAAAAACTTGAATGGATAATTTAGTGTTTCATCTGGGTTATAACTGTGGTATAATAGTGCACTTTAAGTATATATTTTATATTGTATCTTGTGACATCATCTTATCCTATTAATATCAATACAACCTTCACTATTAGAACTGAACTAGACCACAACAATGCTCTCTGAATAACAATATTTATTGAAATGTTATATTTAAAGGTTATCTTGACATTTATTCAACATTCATTTATCAAATAAGACAAAAAAAAATCAAAACACTTATCTTGGCAGTTTGCCATGAAGGACACTTTTGAATCAGGGAAAGAAAAATAACATCTTGTTAAGCTAAGGCTAGCGCCTTTCTCCCAGTTAGTGCTTACACATACATGCAGGCTTTGGTTGGATCGTTAATGCTGCAACGGAAATTAGTATACAAGCTGCATTCATTAGTCTTAGATTGTTGTAAAGGTCGCTGAAGTGACAACAAATAAATCCTGTTTATGAATATCAGGCTGCAGCTGAACCGTTTGTCTGCAAACTTTGACCAGTACTGCATGGGATTAAATGTATGTATACACCACATTCGGGTGGTTTCAATCAGACGGGTGTGTTGTTCTTGTCTTATTCCACGATGGGGCCATTTCTATAACTCTAATGATAGGCTGCAGTCATTATACAAAAACCTGCCCTCTGTGTGGAAAGAGTGAAATGAGTGGCACACTGACATAGTATAAAGCGCTCCGATGGCAGGGCACCGACCACTAAAAGCAAACAGCGTAGTCTTGGCGTTGTTGAAACGGAGCATGAGAAATAAACAGGCACTCGCGCACATTATCCAGTTTGGGTGTGACTGTTCAGTATCAAAATAGAAGAGCGATCCAAGTGTTTTGGCACATCAGTGGATTACGCAATAATGATTTCACGTGTTGCTAAATCAACACACGCAGTGGAGTTAAACAAAAAAAAAAAGCAGCATTGTTTAAGGCAATAGTCAAGCAAGGCATTTCTCACATGCAAAATCTGCACGCAATATTAAGGCGCATTCAAGAAGCCACAGCTAAAGCAGGGGAGCATTGGACATATCAAGCACCATGTATCAAAAATAAACTGAAATGCTGCTAGAATTTACCAAAAAAAAAAAACACAGGATAAAAGCCATCAAAACGTGCAGTTTTTCAAAATAAATCCTGTTCTTCACCATAATCAATTCCTGACATGCAGTTCTTTCAGTTATTAAAATAATCCTAGATTCCATAAGTCACACAGACTTTGTGTATGCTTATACTACTCTTTTACAATTTCCAGTTGAATATTTTTGAAGTACATTACATCTTCGTGAACAAATTTCTTGTTGGCGTGAAATTCTATTTCCATCAGTTCCTCTTCTAAAATGAATCATTTTGATAAAAAAAAAAAGCAATCAGTCACCAAATGTGAAATGGAATGCAGTATTCAGTAGATAACTTTCTTCAAATGTCAAGCTTAAATGAGCCCTTTTTTGCAATATTTTCCTCCATAAGTGCTCTCACTTGCATTTCGCATATCATGTTGAAATTATAGCGTTCGATGTACTTGTGCGCCACAGAAATGGCCAGCTACCTGTCTCCATCTAGGGGCAGCTCGTGGTATCACCATTGACTGTTGTCAGGATAGCTTGGCACTGCTGTAGGGTACTGAGGCAAACTCGGACCCTGGGCTGTCTGAGCTACAGCATTAAACCCTGCTTCTCTCGCGGTTGCACTTTTCCACACACCGGTGCTCCACTCTTCCTGAGCGCGCTGCATACTCCCCCCGCCGCCACGATAAAGTCTGTGGACCTAAGGGAGAACATACAGGAAATACTTAACATGTTCTGTGTGCTCCTCTGAGGTTCAGAAACAAGCGTGTGCGATAAACTGTGTGAATGCGTAAACTTATACTCACCTTTATGATAACCAGTGCCATTAAAAGAGTCACCACAGTGAAGAGTAGCGCTGTGATAAGCATCACTATGGCAGAGCCCACATTGTACTGGAAAAAAACCACTGTTGCAATCCAGCCGCTGCCATGTGTTGATGAGAGTGAGATGGAGTAGTATGGGTTAGTCAACTAGGCAATTAGCAAAGTGGATTTAATAGTAATATCAAACATCACTTATGGCTGATGCAGTGACAGAATGCTTTAATAAAAAACAACAACAATGATCAGTAGAGCATTAATGTGCAATCATCATGTGTCATACCAAAACAAGGTTAGGAAATACTACTCAGGCATGAGTAATGTTACTTGGTTTAATTTATGCCATGATTACCATCCTGCTGGTTCCTTTTTTTTTTTTAAATCAGGATTTTCACAGTTGGGACCAAGTCATTCAAGTCAAGGTTTTTGAGTCCTAATCAACTCATAATGCACTCTAAATTGAATGTCAGGGTAATTTAGTACACTTCATTTAAATAAATGTTGGATGCTTTTCAAAGCCAGAATGAAAACATCGTTCAGAGCAGGACATCTTGAGTTTGCAGACTGAAATTAAAAATGAAACCACAAAGTCATGTATTATCATGATCATGGGGTAACATTTTCACTGGTTGTTATCCAGTAGTGTAGAAAGAGGGTGAATGTAATGCATGGATCTTGGGCAAGGCTGGTTGTTAATCCATGTTGCATATTAAAAAATGTAAAGCACCAGGGAGAATTAAGTCGTGAGTCATAATAAGACTTGTGGGTGTGTTGCCACAAGTGTGAAAGACAACTTTGTTGTTGGTCGTCTTGTCACTGTGACGAAGACTACAGAAGTTAGCTGGGTCACATGTCTCTTTTGAATTTGCCAATTTACAGAATAATCTATTACTTGTCATTTTATTTTCGTTTTTTCCTGTTAGTTAAAAAAACATATTTTGTGATTTCAATTTTTGTTTAAATATAATAATTAATTATGAAGTGAAAGCCATTTGTTGTACTGTAGACCCCCCCCACTCTGTCTACTGTACTTGTTGTCCTTTTTAATGCAGACTATAAAGCACTTTTCCAGGTAAAGGGTGCTTGCTAAAGGCTCTGCTAAATGCTTTACAGAGCTACTTCCAATGTTTTTCCCTGTTGACAGCAATTAGGAAAAAAAAAAACTAAAGATTTAATCAAAACCCCAATACAATCCACTCAGGAGTAAGTGGTTAAATTTCCAGATAAACTTTACAATACAATGGCAAAATACACATAATAGGACACTCATAGGATAAATTACTGTGAAATGTTTAAGAGGAATTTCACGTGAAATTAACTTGAAAGCCACAGGATTTAGACACCTGTGTTGTTTCTTACATAATTCCAATGTACCTGTGTAGCTAAAAGATGCTACCGCCAAGGAGTCTTGAACTCGTGACGTATGACAAATGTTTCACCCCATAATATTTACTCAACATCACAGGGATTATGGGACAGTTAACTAGGCTCTTACAGCCAGATCAGCAACTGAGAGACACAAACCAACATGGTCCACTCCCTAATTCTGGCCAATAACCAGCTCACAATCTTAAGGCCTTTAACTCACCTTGTTCCCCAACCAGAGATGCCTAAAGTCTGAATGATGGCCAAGACACACTGAAGGAAGAAGATGAAGAAGAAGGCCATGAAGTTGAAAGAGCTATCAGCCCTTTAGAGAAAACAAAGGGAAGGGAAAACAAGGGGATAATGGAGAAAGAAAACATTAAGTTGTGGACGTAAAGCACCAGGGAGAATTAAGTTGCGAGCTATAATAAGACTTGTGGTTGTGTTGCTACAAGTGTGAGAGACAACTTTGCTGTTTGTTGTCTTGTCACGATGACACAGACTACAGAAGTTAGCTGGGTCACATGTTTCTTTTCAATTTGCCAATTTACAGAATAACTTGACAACTTGTCATTTTATTTTATTTTTTCCTGTCCTTTAAAAAACGTGATTTTGTGTTTTTCAATTTTTGTTTAAATTCTATGATTAATTGTGAAGTGAAAGCCATTTGTAGCAGCCTCATGCAAAGTACAGTGGATGCCCAACTCTGTTTGTTGGACTTGTTGCTCTTTTTATACAGATTATGAAGCACTTCCAGATTGCGGTGCAATCCTGTGTGCCCCCACCAGTGGCCCATGTATGGATACAAATGTGGGTCAACACACTGAGGACTAAACTTGATCATGTTGAGTCATAGAAAATCTAGAAGTGACCAGTTCAAGTATCAATCGTCAAACCACAGACGTTTGGAAGCTGAACAATCACTTTTACAGTCATACGTTTGCGCTTACACCTTTCCCACAAAGAATGCAGCAAAAATCATGAACATCTGTATGTCAAGTGACGTTGATTTATATATTTCTTAATTCATTTTCATAAAAGCCAAACTGACAAAAAAAGTCTTGTGATGTCCGGATGATGATGTCATTTGAGACATACGACTGGGGTACATAATATAATTCCCAAATAAATCAAAATATGAGAGTATGTTTGGAAATAAATCAAAATAGTGCCTTTGGAAATCAATGAAAATATGAGTGTATCTTTGTAATTTTTTTCAGGCTTCTGAGATTGAGCTGATGCTCACCTGAAAGCTTTGTATAGTGGTCTGAACCAACAGGTGTAACTGCAGGGGCTGAAAAGGATGAGCCACAGCAGAGAGAAGCCAAAGTTGGTGGCACTTCCACCCCCTGCCCACCAGGCAATACACGAGATCACATTCATACACAGGGTGCCTGAATACACTGCAGGGACAAATGAAACAGGACATGTGTGTTATCCACTGAAAATTTAGAGGGAGACATTAACAAAACTGTACATGCTTACTCATCCAAAGGGTGTAGACTCTTCGCACTAGCTGCTGATGAGGCGCAGGAATGTCATCCTCAATATTGTGATAAAAGCATGGCTTAATTCTCATGAACTTGGGCAAGGGTGGAAAATTATTCACCCGCTCTAAAGAACAAACAAAACAGATATGTCAGCGCAGAGCCAAGATGCTTTCAGTTCCTCAGCAGCAAATGCATTTAAAAAAAATAAAAAATACTGGTTGCAAACGTTTGGATTTTCTTAGCGGAACAAACCTGCCATTTTGAAGTCACCTTATTTCCTGGAAGTTAAAAATATAGAGAGGTCATGTTAATAATATCACAATAATCATGTTCATGGATATGTACATATATACAAATGTGTGGATCTTGATTAATTACAGATGTATAAGAGCACACGGCATGAATAATTACATTTACAGACTTACAATGTGCAATTGTGAAAGATGTGAATTTGTTTACATAAACAAATTTTACAGAATTTGAGGTAAAAGCTGCACGATGCTTAAGCATTTATGCCATTAAAACAGGATGTGCTATGTAGCCTGATTCTTATCAGACACAACTGACACTTATATGTTGACATGAAGGCGCGAGTTTGTTTTTTTAAATCCTTTACAATATAAAACTACATTTTCTTAATAAACAACTGATTAAGCTGCGATGTTTAAACAGACCCCAATTTACAAGATAATTCTTAACGTTAGTGAATCGTGTACCGTACATTTTCCCCTTCCTCAACTTTTCCATAGCTCTTTGCAGCACAGCTCAACTTTGGTCAGTGTTAACTAATTTTAGGTAGCTAATAAAATGGATTCACTAAGTGAAATGATACGCTTGTTTGATGCTAAGCCGTGTTACTTTAGTAACTCTAAGATAGCAGCTAATGCTAGCCTGCTGTTTGGCAGTTGGCTCCACTGATGAGTAAAGTCCTCAGCCTTCTCCTTATCTTATATCACTTCATTTGACCACCAAAGGGCTGGTCGTTAAGTCGACACGCCCGAAAATAGCGCAGCTATCCTACGCGTCGCAGAAGATTATACAGTTATCCCCATATAACGTTACCGGATATGGATTATTTCTTCCAGTTTTGTCGGCGCTCAGCAGGATTCAATTCAGGATGCGCTTTCGGAAAGCCGTGGTCCCTCGTGTATTGACAGTCCCGTGAAAGGGAGTTGCGCTGCACTGTAGCACTTGTAGTTTCAAGTCCGTTCTGTACAGCGACTGCTATTTTTTTAAGAACTACATCTCCCGGCATTCATGCCGGCGCTCAACGTGAAACTCATGACCACAACATACCCCATGTCACAGCACCCACCCACAATACTAATATCAGGAGGGCCACATGGCTCTCAGCCAAAAATCAACCCCATATTAAATATTTCCGGTTTGGAAAAGAGCTGGGACAAACGTTAAATGAATTGTCGGTCCATTTATGTTTATTTTCCTCATCAAAATATTAATCAAGTCGTTTCCAATTCCAGTGTAACAGCGGATGGTGAAGCTGAATAACAAAACATGCGTCTTTTAAATAATTGTGTAAATTGGTTTCAGTGCATGATCTGGGATATCGCGTAGCCTCTAAATAAACATATTCCGTTACTTTATTTGTTCCCTTCGTTCCAGTGAAGCCATAACTTAGCGACCTTGACTTCTGAAAGACGTACACTGCGGCCAATGATAAATCCCGAAACATCACTCAATGGGCGTGGTCAAGCTGAAACTTCTGGCATCGCGCAGTTTATAGTACAGGGCGGTCCGGAAAGTGGTGCATTATTATGCCTACACAGAGGAGTAAATGGGTATGAAAAGTGTATTTTGAAGCACCTTGTGTTAATATGACACGAAAATTAAAACAACACTTTGAAAAAAAAGCATATATGTTATTTGACAACGCAGTGTTAGATCTGGTGCACCGCGCAGTACGGGTACTCAAAACAAACCAACGCGAGATTTGTCTCTAACCAATCAGCAGCGAGTATTGATGGAAGTGACACACTCCCGCCAATTCCGACTGGGGAGCGCGAGTCAAGCCAGTTGGGTAAACCGAGGGAGCGTGAGGAAAATGCAAAACGGGAGACGGCTTGTTTTTAGTAGAATACATTAGATAAATGTCGTGTAAACAACATAACGCCTTTTGATTTGTTATCGGGGCTTTCATTTTACACGAACAGTTAAGTCGTCTTGGAGGTTTCGTCGAAAAATATCGCCGCAAAGGAGCACCGGCTTCGTGGTTGGGATGTTGGCGACGGAAAACCCATCCATCCAGGGACATTTGGCAGCTTCCACCCGCCGCAGAAGAGGTACGGGTAAGGCCTTGTCCAGCAAGCCCACAAAAAAACAGCGTTTAGCCACAAACGTAACTATCACTGGGACAGCGCAATGTCGGCGTAATTCAGGGAGTGAGAAAAGAGGCAATTTTCAACTGTAGTTGGCTCATAGCGACTTAGTTTTCCCAAATTTGCTGTTGCTTTCCCAAGATGGATGTACCTTAACACACAGTTGTTGTCATAGTTGTGAAACATAAGTATAATAAACTCGGAACTTAAATGTGCAAACAATGTAGCTAACGCTAGCGCTGTATAGCTATCTACATAGGCAAAGTTTTCTGCTAACTTTACCAGGGCCCGTATTTAACAACAGTTGGAAAGACAAATGTTATGAAACAAACGTCTTAACGTTGTTCGTGGAGTAACTTTCCATTACACTTAATGAAGCACAGTTCAGTCTTTGACTTTGACTGCCAAATGAAATAACTAAAATGTAGCGTAAATATCGGCCCCGTGGTTCGCTGTTATTAGCTCCCTAGCTAACAGTGTAGCGTTTCGTAGCATAGCGTAATCCAAATGGCAGCGTCCGTGACTTGTTAGCAGCACATATCAAAGCTGTTTTCACTAACTATGGAATCTATATATACTCCATACGTCCTGCTTTATGTTGAACAAAGTCTACACCATCGTTTTTGTAGTATTTAATTTAAGCTTGCTGTCTTGTGATCTCTCGGACATCTCTCCTCACGACCCTGAAGTGTCTCCTCTGTCGTCCCCTCTGATCGGGCCTCCTGCACCGTCTCGTATACCGGTTGGCGGGAGAGCAAACCGAACACATTATTAAGTTCTGTATAAGACTGCGACATTAATGACAATTGATACAACACGCGTGCATTGCTATTGCTAGGTCGTCCTCGCAATTTCTTGCACAGAATATTGTGTTAAAGCGACGAAGAAATGGTTTTAAAGCACTCAATGCATTAATTGAAACTCAACCTGCAAGTTCTGCACAAGGCCAGAGTGAACAAGCGCTAGGATGGTCAAGTCGCGTTATGCCTTTGTATGTATACACGTGGAAGTGGAATAATACTGCAATTACATACTTTTATTCAAAATAGTTGGACTTATGTTGTCTCAACATGTTCATTTCAATGAACTGCGAAGGTGATACGAGAAATGATTCGATTAATGATTGAAATAATAGTATGAACTGTGTGATGCCATTCTAACAGGTATTTTCAAATATCTTATTTTGCTTCAAAAAGTAAAAGTATGAATTCATTGAATAATACGTTTGTAAGTTGAAAATCCTTGTATTTAAAAAGCCTTTGTTAGAAAAGATGTCCAAAGTTTTCATTATTTTTCAGAATTGTGGTTGATTCATTTTCTGTCTAGGCTAATAACTTACTTTTGGCCCAGTATTCAAAACATTGGAGCTTTCATCAAAGTTTGACTGAAACATTTTCAATAATGCTTTGATGTTTTGGTTCTTTTCAGACATGGATTGTAGACCCAGTAACAACAACAGCAAGAAACTTGTTCAAGGTATGGATATTAATGATATATTTACATGATAGGAACTTTGTGGATTCGTTATTTTGTTTGCATGGTGTACTAAAGCTTTACTCAACCATTTACAACTGCTGGGGAATATATTACACAGTGTGCCCCAGCTTGTCCACAAAATACAACAGAACGGTTATCAACATTTATTTTTATGTATTCTATCTTTAGCTCGTCTCCCATTCAAGCGCTTGAACCCTGAGCCCAAGGAGAGCCAGCCGCATAAACGTCCATGTGTACCCTCTTACCCTGAATCAGTGGTCCTAGACAATGAGAATGAAACAGAGCTCACCCCACTACCTGTGCACAACGGTCCCCCTTTGGTTAATGGGCGTGGGCCCCTTGATGACTTTCTCAGTCGCAGCTGCCCTATGCCCTCAGATGGAAATATGGTTATAGATCTGACTGGGCATGATTCGTCATCTCCCAAAAGGTGTTCTGCTGCTGCTGCTTCTGCCTCTCCTTGCCCCCCTGTTAAAGACAAGCATCAAAGAAAAGACAAAAGGCTCTCTTTTGGAAAATCTTGCAAAAGTGACAAAACTCCTGAAACCAATACTTCAGACTGCAAAGTAGTCAATGACGGAGAGGTAGAGGAGGTGGAGAAGACAGAGGAGACGATGGACGAGAAGCATGCTGAATCGACCTCGCAGTTAGATGTAACTCAAGATTCTGATAGTGAAGCAGATGACCTAGAGGAGTCGGCCAACATTTCTAGTCTGGGAAACAGGTCCACAATGTCACTTTCTTCAGTCAGCTCCACATCTGACAGCTCACCAGAACAGTCCAAGACTGCGAGCCATACACCGACCACTACACCTACAGTAAGTACGATTCAGATGAAGTCTACAGTCGTTACGTCACACAAAAAGAAGAACATGTGAAGAATTGTTAATTGTTAAAACCATAATTGCAATGTGGATAACAAATGGAAATTGTTTTATTTTAGATCAGTCAGATGTCTACTTGACTAATTCTCACGTTCCATCACAATTGCCGTCTTTGTTCCTTTTTATGTTAGGAGCCAAAGACCACACCCAGGATCCCAGCAGATCAGAAGGTGAAAAGACGTTCATTGAAGGTGAGATTGTTGAACACTAAGTACACAAAGCAGTCATGTTTTTAATATTATATTAATATTAAATTGATATTAAGAGTGCTGCAATCACACTTGTTCTGATCTCAGAAAGCGTGTACATAATCTTTGTTCTGTCTGAAACTAATTGTCATTTGACACCAAATCTTTGTATTTTTAGAGTTTACAAGAACAAGAGGAGAGGCTTCGGCTGCGCCAGGAGAAGGAACGGCAGAGGGAAGAGGCAAAAGCTGCAAAAGAAAAAAAGAAAGAAGATGCTCGAAAACAAAAAGAGGATCGGGAAAGGGAAAAACGTGAGAAAAAGGAAAAAGATGAACGTGAGAGACGAGAGAAAAAAGAAAAAGAGGAGCGGGAAAAGGCAGAGAGGTTAAAAGCAAAGGAGGAACTACGCAAATCAAAGCTGGAGTGAGTTGTGTCATTTCCTCATACTGCTTTTCTCATGCAGTTGGCAGAATCATTGTTTCTGAAATGAAATGTGATTTTAAATATTTTGTTAATACCTCAGAGCTAAACTTGAAGAAAAACGGAAGAAAGAAGAGGAGAAACGGTTGAAAGAAGAGAAAGATGTGAGTTTATTAAAGGTTTTGTTCTATATGTAGATGCTACGATTGTTTTTCCAGATTTGCTGAGAAGAATCAAGATGTATAATTATTTGAGTTGTGTTTTCTTTTTATAGCGTATCAAAGCTGAGAAAGCAGAGATCACAAGGTTTTTACAGAAATCTAAGATCCAGCAAGCTCCAAAGGTATTAAATCTATACATTTTTTTAATCTATTGTTTGGTTTGTTTACCCTTATATGGCTACTTTATCAGAAATAAATTATTTCAAAAATGTTTAACATTATCTTTGCGGTATTGGGTCCGGACTCATATAGAGGCACACACAGGTGGGCTGTATCTGTAATAAGATAACATAACTGGAATAATTAAAAATGATATGAATTGTCAGTGGATTGCCCTCTCCCTTTTCAGACCCTCGCAGCTGCATGTGGAAAGTTTGCTCCCTTTGAGATCAAAGAAAACATGTGTCTGGCACCACTGTGCCGGGTTCAGTGTGAAGACTCTGTTCTGGAAGAGCTGGACCGGCATTTGTTAAATCCTCCTGACAACCTTGATGGACTGAAAGACTGGATTAGGAAAAAACCCCGCTGCTCAGGCCCAACCAAGCTCAGAGAGACTGACCTGCTCAGGTAAGACTGGCTACAGACCCCCTCCCTTTAAGTTTCCTCACCTTGATTTCAAACAAGGTCCAAGAATGTATTAAGGCAACGGTTATTAAAAGTAGCTGATGGAAAAGGCTACACATAAGGGATGCAAGGCATCATTGGGATAATGCTAACAAAGCAACTTTTTCTTCAAGGACAAACACAGTGTCGTAAAATAGACTTGTGGTGGTAGTATAATGTTGATTATGACACTGATACTGTCAGTTATTACAGCATTGAAAGATTTTCAATATTCTTCATGGATAATAGAGTTCACGGATTTCATGGTGACACGATAAAAAAGTATGACCTGCATATTTTAGAAGTGAACTGATGGTATTGCAGTAGGGTATGATGACACAGTCCCTTTATATTCTTTCGGGAAAAGCTTGTCTAAATTTCTATCTGTACTGTGTCCTGTGCTGATAACATTCAGTTCTCTTTGTTGCTCTCGTGTGTAATTAGGGAAAGCGTAATTGTGGTTGAAGGACCTAAAGCAGATGGTGTTCCTGACCGTAAACGATACGGGCCCATGAAGCTGCTGCAGTTCCACGAGAACTATCGTCCAGCCTACTGGGGCACCTGGAGTAAGAAGAGCTTACACATCTCCCCCCGCTGTCCCTTGAGACATGACAAGGTGAGTAATTACCTAATTACAGTTTGTCTTGCTTTTGGCAAACTGCAGTAACAAGAAACAGTGTTGAAGAATGACACAAGTCTGTTTAATTTCATGTTTACATGAGAAATCAGTCTGCGGGCATCTATCATATACGACTTGTCTGTTCCCGATCAGACTCTCTGAGTCTTAAACATTTGTGTTCCTTCATCACAGGATGTGTTGGACTATGAGGTGGACAGTGATGAAGAATGGGAGGAGGAGGAGCCTGGAGAGTCACTGTCACATAGTGAAGGGGTGAGTTTCATTGAAAAGTGAAAAATATTGATTTTGTCCAACTAGTGGTTTTTTGTGCATTCCAAAAAATTCATTGTATTCATTTTAAACCCACATATATAAGCTTCACTTATATAAAACGATTACCCCCAATATGTAGCTCTTTGCACATGTTCCCTCCTTAAAGTGGATGATGCATTGCACTTTTAACTTTCTCACTAATAATTTCTCCTTAACTAGGAAGATGAGGAGGAAGGGGGTGATGATGAAGATGAGGATGATGATGGATTCTTAGTTCCACATGGCTACCTTTCAGATGGAGAGGGGGCACTGGAGGATGAGGTACAGAGGGCTTACTATTTAAACTATTTAATTTTGTTGTGTTATACTAAAATCTCCAATACTTTACAGGGAGAAAAAAAGCCAGAACATTTTGTGTTTCTTATTGCTGTTTGTCACCTTATTCATGCCATCTTCCAGGAGGGCGGTGACTTGGAAAAGCAGAAAATGCGACAGAAAATGAAAGCAAGGGAATGGGATGAACTGATGTCCACCAAGAAGAAGATGAAGTTGTTGGCACCGGTGGTGAGAGGCTGCATCTGGGAAGGAGAGGCTCCTGCATTTGAGCTCTTCCAGTCTTATGCTATTTGTCTGGTAGAGTCTTTACCCAAGGCAGACACCAGCCCCAGCCCAGAGGAACTGTCACGCAAGTCCCAGAGAAATGAACAATGTAAGTGTCACTTTACTGACCATGGCGCATGTGCTGCAGCTGTTTTAACTGATTTAGACAGATGGAACAGCAGTCAAGTCTGTTCATTACCGTTCACTGTTCGTCAGGCATTAGTGATTTGTAGTGCATTACATTCAATCAATCAATATCTACAGTGTGCGGCCACTAAGCTACAGACGAAGTGATGTAAAGGGATGGTACTGCTCAGGTGGCAGGGTGATTTAGTAATTTGAAGTTTGCCACTGACAATCTGCTGTTGGACTGTGAATGTGTGACATAAGATGCTTTTGAGAAAGGGGTCTGCCAAATGTGTAAATATAATGTGGAGCAATGGCAAGAAAATCGGCAGATGCTTGAGTGGGCACACATGCAGGTACTCCCATACCCATAGGTTTTCTTTCATTTCAACCCAATTATAGTTTACAAAATTTGTAGCCAGGGGATGCTGTCTGCGTGCCAGTTGCAGGAATTACCAACAGCCTTATTTTCTACCCAGGACAGCTGAATATTCTCGAAATTTCATGGCAAATTCTATTAATTGTAACAAAAGAATGGAGACGAACAATGGAAAACACCAGAAAGTGAGCATTAGGGATGGACCAATTATTGGTCTGCCAAAACAAATTTTTCTTTTCATGTCATAACAGTTAAACTAAAGTAGAATAATCAGTATTAGTTTCTCATAGGAAATAGATGTAAAAAGACACAAAGGAGCAGTGTAGGAATATTTCACATAAACCATCACCAGGGAAGGTGGTGCGCAATACATGGTAAGGAAATGTCAACAAAAAAATTAAGATAGTCATGGTGAGGTTGCCAGGTACTTTATTCACTTATGTATATTTATATTATCTATGCAGTCCCTCTATTTTTGTTTTGGAAGTTCATATTGAAGAGTTCAGGGGTTTTTGCAATCTAGTGCCTCCTTAGTACTTGCACGTCAGAACGTATACTTTAGATATTTTATGTTATGTAACAAAATATTCTATCAAACATATATTCGTTTATCGGCAGCCTTGTGTTTACGATGCTGTACATCTTTACACATAAATTTTAGCATTTACCATAACTGAATATCGGTTCGAAATATCAGCTACCGGCACCCTTGACCCACCGATTATCGGTATCATATCAGACCTAAAAAAAACATGTTGGTAGATCCCAAGAGCACATGCATACTGCTGTATCACCTTTATGTAACTCTTTTTCACTCATTTTTCTCTTTTCGTCCGTAGTACTTGGTCAGTTGCTACCGCTGCTGCATGGAAATGTTAACAGCAGTAAGGTGATTATCACAGAGTTTCAAGAGTTTTGTCGCCAGCAGACCTCTATTTCATCATCATCACCTCCTGGGCTGTCTAGCCCTCAGAGCTCAGCAGAAAGCGTTCCCAGCAGGTAAAACAACAGTATTTTGTTGCACAATTTCTCAGTCAAGGCTATTAGAATATGAAATTTAATAAATCAGTGTGATGAAAATCTATATCCCTGAATTGTTCAGCATGATGTTGTAAACACAATGATAAAGACACACAGACGTTGAAATGGGATCAGTCATTCAGAGAAGCTGGGTTGAGTCATACTGGAGGTTTACGTAGGTAATCAAACTCCATATATCACGTGCAACAAACGTGAGTTAGGTATATGTCAGTCAAGTGGCACCACATTCCTAGTAAGTGGAATTCTGTGGGTGTATACTTTGTTTCAAGTTATGTTGATGTTTGTATTAAGTGACTCACAGCTAAAAACAAAACCGTCATCACATGGTAGAATGAATGCATTCAAAATATAGTTCTTAAAATGGGTGTGAGCGCTTAATGATGTAGCTGAATATCCGTCCGCAGAGGGACTCTGATTAAGGATTGGACATGGAAGCAGATAATTTTCTCAAACTTATCTTTTGGAGAGAAGTACAAAGAATATGGATATGGTATCTGACAATATAAACAAAAATAAATGACCGTGTATGATTTCAAAAGCCATGTGATGTATAACTAATTCCTTAATGCAATCCACTAGCGCATTATACATGAGCTAACAATATTACACATTTGGGAACTAAAGCATAAAGATGACCCCATTTTCTCTTTTAAACACAACACTGCAATATTCATAGACTTCAGTCACCCAACGTTAGCCAAATTTCTCATCATCCACAGAACTGCATTTCCAGCCAGTAAGCCAACTTAAATGTTGTAGCTTAAATGATCTCTAACATATATAACACAAGAATGACATGTATATGTACAATATATATATAACAACTGAAAAAGGCATGCTTACATTCGTCACAAACACCAAATGCCCTCACTCCTCGACTGCCAGCAGTAACTAGAAAGAGAAAATCACTCTATGGCCTAGAAATAATTAGTCAGTAGCTCCTTCTACTGGCCCCTTGGAGGACAGCACTTGAAGCCCCTGAGGGAAATCGGTGCAACCCGGCTTAATGCCCATATTCAATTCTGATTCCAATTCAGAGATGCTGCTACTGTATTCAGTCGTTTGTGCTGGAATATCTCACTTTTTGTTCAACTTTCTTACCAAAGTTTTTTAAGAGCGTGGGCCATACTGAGGACTGTTGATGTGTGGGCAGTAAAGCCCTTTGATATGTTGTATGTGATATTCACGGCCCAAACACTAGCATGCAGCTAGTGTTTGTGTAATTGATGCTGTTTCTCCCTAACGCACCTTAACCTTTGTATGATTTCTCAATTCATTAGAATGCACGTGAAGCGCCTTATGAAGAACAATGCTGTTTATGAAAAGCGGTCGACCTACAAACGCTGCTGCTGGTACGTGCACACAGACGTCCTGTCCCGTTTTGGCCAGGCGGCTCTCCCAGTTCCATGTCAATGGTCCTACCTCACCAGCAGATGCACCATGTCAATCACTAAATTCATGAAGAAGTGTACAGATACTGAGCAGGTACGTAAAGTCAATGTCACATTTTTGTTCTTTCCACCTTTTAACAAGACATTGTTCGATTCAGTTTTTGTTTTGTTTTTTAAACAGATGAGCTTCTTTCTTTCTCTTTCAGGTTAGATACAATGCTTTGTACCCCATGACTGTCTGAAATGGTCTTAATTTGTCTGTCAAACAGAAGGAAGCAATGGAGGTGGACGGTTTTCAAGCTGACACTGAGGAGGAGGATGACGACTGTGTCATCATCTCTGTACCGAATGGTATGTTTCACAGAAGAAGCCGGTTTTAAAGCCCATGGTTGACATTTTGTATTGTGTGTTGTTGGGTTTCTTTTTTATTTAAAGTATTGAGTACATTTAACATATGCTTGATAAATGTAAAAGATGCTATGTGTGGAAGGTGTATTTAAGTCAGATAATGACATCCTTCTACTGATGGAGTCATAAGACTGGATGTACAGTACATACTGTACATGTTTTGATTAACTTGTTGAAAGGAGAAAAAAGAGCAAAATTTTCCAAACAGCATCCGTTTTGAACAATGTCATGCTGTTTGTTGCTATTTGAGCTTATATAGTGTGTTATAAGTGTTTTGTTATAACATGTTTAGGCAGTCATAGTAAAGCAAATTAAATTAAAATTAAATTAAATAAGCAAAAACTCCCAATGTTTTACTTAAATTCCTCACTACCCCACACCTGCCAACTGCCAAAAAATGACTAATTGGAAGACAAAATTAATGTTTTATATTTAAAAAGGAGTGTAATTAAAAGTTTGTTGAACATTATTTTGATGTCATATTAACAGAAACCTAATTACCCGTTTCTACTGTAGATTCTGTCAGACAGAGCCCGAGTGAGGGCGATGGCTTGATGGAAGTCACTCTCCCAGACACAGCTGCTCTCCCCGCGGCCAGCACTGCTCAGACTCTTGCCTCTGCCTGATCATAGGACAAGCTGCATCCCTCTCGCTAATCACCTCTGGGACCCTGCACCTCTCCCAAGCGCCACTGTAATCCTCTTATGTGTCCCTTCCCTGGGTCTAAGCTCTACTGATCAGGTCTTCAAGTAAGAGGGAGCACTGCTCTCTAATTGAAGTCGTTCACAGTAGATAATGATGACATCTACTTAGTATTGGCCATTCCTCCTCCCACCTCAATTCTTTTCTTTAATTAGGAGCAATCATTCCTAATAAAGTATTGTTATAAATTCAGTCTCTGGTTCTATTAGGGCAGGATTTAACAAATGTTTAACTTCTGAGTTTCTACATTGGAGTTTGGGCGGGCATGTGAACTATGCGTCTTAAGTGGAAGGCAGAAGTCTTTCTGGCACTGTTTTGGCTACAGCAGATTGTGTTGATCATACAATGACAAAGCAGAACAGACATGCTCAGAGGTCCTACAATAAGTAGCATCCAGATTTGAAAGAATTGGCATTGAACACAGTGTTGCATACGGTTGTGGAAATGTTGAATATTCAAGGCATTGTTGGATTTTTAAGAATCTTGGCATCAATGTATATACTTTACATGGAATTATAGCGAGGCTTAAAGTCCATGAATACCTTTACTATTGACTTAAATGGGTGCATTTCTGCAGATCCGAATTGTCAACTCCCATTTGGAGTAGTTGCTAGGTTTGTACAGTTGGGTTCAGTGTCAAAATGTTTTATAAATATGTATTTGTTTCTGGGTTTTTTTTTTTTTTTTCAAGAATACTTGAACCGGATAAATTCATTAAACATTAATTAAAATACTGCACTTTTAAGTTCCTTTCATTTCGATGTCATTGATACCCATATTACCATTCTTTCATTAATTTTCCCTGCATTTTTTTTTTTTACTTATGGAATACAGAAAATGTGGTTATCTCTAAGCTCAACATTCATACTGTTTTCAACTTTCTAAACTCTTGAGAAAGTAAAATACTTGTGTTATCATTTAATTCAAAGTATCAGACTGGTGCTGGGGCCTCAGGTCTTTTCGGTTTAAATGGCTCGTTATGGACAGCACTCCAATAAATGAAACCTTGGTACACTGACGTTTGTAATTGTAATTGTTCCTGCTTGTTTTTTGTTTAGTTTAGTTTGTTTGTAATCAATGAAGTCATTTGAACAATGATGAACCTCAAGCAATTAATGCAATGCAAGCTATTCTTTATTACAGGCAGATTAAAATGCAACAAAACACAACTCGGGTACATAAAGGAACGGATCACAACTGCGTGTCACTTTGTCACACATTCATTTTAACACATTTACAATAAAATATTTGCATCTGGAAAAACTCTGGGTCCTATGCTGAACAAAACACATTTCACGTGTGTTGAAATAATGACTTTCTAGATGTGTTGGTCTTATAGGTAGTAGACGTTCAGCTTTTCGGGGGGTTTATACTTGACATCAGCTCAACGACTTCGACACCTAGCAATGTGTTCAAGTTGTTGAGTGTATGTATGTAGTGTATTGAATGTATTTGATACAAATACTAATACTCATGTTAGCACAACATGAAAACAATAGGCTTCCATTCTGCCAGTTAATTAGACTATAGAGTCTTCAACCAGAATGGGTGGCTACCTGGAGCTATTCCAGCGAGCATTTAAAAATAATTTGCCACTTGATTATTACGGACAAAGCAATAGACCCACTATTTGTGTGTAGAAGGGTGTCTAGCAACAGCTTTTACAAATTTGAAATGCTTCAACGGTTGGGCATGGATAAATACCCATAAAACTGGTTTTACTCGAATGCAAGTTTTCTTTGTCAAAAGGGACTGACACTGAGGAGTGCAAGGCCAGAGCAGAAGACCAACTTGGTAAAGACATTAACAGACTTAACGTTGAGCACTGCCAGGCAATACTGAAAGCATTTCAAGTACCGGTAGTAAACTCAAGGTTTTCATATGACACGATCTTTGTGCTCAACTGGGGTAAAAGATACATTGCACTGGTCTCGATGTTGTGTACACGTGTTAATTCAACACTTATATGACTATAGCAAAATTTGTTGTTATCTTGGAACGAGGGAAGAACTACTAACTGTAAAAGCGAGGTTTTCTTCATGCCACACAGCTGACTTGACATCTGGGTAGCGCACAAGACTGCCTTCACAGTCTGTTTACTACACAGCCTTCACATTGCAACAAATACAAAAAACAATATTTCTTTTCTCCTTTACTTCTGCTAGTACTGTTTCAACAGTTTACTGAGCTTGTCTGTGGGTGTGTCATCCCCACAGCGAGAAGAGAAGAGCATGATGAGATTCAGCAAAACAAGCAGACTAAGGTGGTGCCTCATTGTGTTAGTGACAGTGACTAACAGCAGTAATTTGGCATTTGTAAAGATGTACAGTCAATAGTCCGGGCAAGGTTAAGCCCAGTAGTTTCAGGCAGACGTATCAGGGAGAGCTCAGGGACAAAATACTTGGAATCAGCTGAGGGTCCTGATGGTTTCCAACAGCTCTGGTTTGAGGAGTGCAGGGATCTTCCCTCCCGCAGCGGTAATGTCCGCCTGCACGGCTGCATCCCATGCAAACGTGAGCACAGCTGCAGGGATCTAAGCAAGACACAGAGATCACCACAATTTAATCAAACAGAGAGGAACTGTAACCAGCAAATATTGAAATTCTTTTAACCTTGATTATGACTTAAGTTATTCATCACTCGTGAGCGCTTTGCTATGTGTTTGCCACTTTGATCTCACCAGATTACACTCTGCAAGGGCAATGTCTTCAGCCTCATGTAGTTTTTGACCTCCAGGAGCAATCAGCTCAAAGGGCTGCCAGCATTCCACCAGCGACTCCCGTATAAACTGGAACAGCATGGGCACCCGGTCCCAGGCGTAAAAGGTACCTGCCACCATATAAATCCTTATTGGTTACTTAATGACATTTTAAATCACAGATTCCACCATGCAGGGATTTACAGTGAGACTACTCGCTAATTTCACTCATCAATTTTTGTTTTGTTGTGAATGGACCCAACCTTGCAGTAAGCTTCCATCAGGTAATCTGATTCTTAGCAGAGTGTAATTGTATTTCTTCCTCTCCTTCTTCTCTTCTCTTTCCCTCATGGCCTTCGTGCGTAACATTGAATTCTTATCCACCAATTCACTCCTGAGGGACATGCACAACAGACTTGTCACCAAAATATTCTGGGAATCATGTAAATATTTGGAACAAAATTCCTCAACGTTTAATAAGGTAGTTAAAACTTGTAACTTAAGACTTGACTTGTATGTACCTCTGCTGCTGCTCCTTCTTAAGCTCTTCTCCCGTGAGGTTGTAGAATTCTGGTGGTAGCTCGAAGCGTGTGGCATTAGAAGACGGTCTGAATGCTTGAGGCTGTCTGTCCAGCTGAGCTCTGACTGGCTGTCCTCTTTGGAGACGGTCCCTCCTCTCCTTCATTAACTCCAGGGCATCATCACTCTGCTCTGGCAACACCAGGAACTCCTCTTCCTGCTCTAAACACCAACAGAAGTGGCCACACGTGAGAGTTCAATCACTGACTGTGAATGAGAACCTTGTGCTTCCAAGTGAAATTATATGCATGTTTTTCGTTCTATCTTGACTGTGAAACTGGGAGAGAAAAAACTTAACGCATGACCCTTCCCATGTTTATTAAAAGCACCAGCATTTACCTTGACCCTCTACAGGAAGCATAGTGCTGGAGAAGCCCAAGGCCTGCAGGAATTCTCTGCTCCCCTCAAGACAGCCTACTTTTTCCTGCAATCAATAGATCGGATGATCACAAAATTAACTCACTAATTAACGAACTAATTTTTCTTATTTCATTACATTTCTTGTTGTCTTTTAGAAATTTATCACAAGGGCAGTTAAAGGAAAAATAGGCTGAAAATTATGAAGCTGAAGTTTCACACACACCTGGAACACCTTGTTGCTGAGTTTAATCTTCCTGTATTTCTCCTCTGTTGGATTCTTACATATATTTTCAACATACCTGTTGGCAGCAGATGAAATAAAAGCACTGATTATTATATATATATATATGGAACTGAAATCTGAGAATAGTGCAACACAGATCAAAGAAAAGGGTGATTTCAGAGTCATCCTAAGTCTAAGACAAATCTACAAATGTCATTCATCTCCACCATCAAGTTCCTTACTTGCTTATGATGTCCACAGCGACCTTCACTTTCTCTCTGTCTTTGTTGAATGTGTGGATCATCATAACCGACGCCTCCACTGCATCCTCCTCAAACCGCTGACAGAAATATGGAAGTATTTTTAATAATTATAGTCTACACATACTATAGAATAAATAGAATCATATTGATGAGGTGTCAAATATACTGTAACTTTAGCTAAAGAACCATTAGACATACCATGAAAATAGCCTCCTTGATGTGTACTTCTCTCTCACTCTTCGTTAAAGTGGCTCCAGTTAGTGGACAGGTGAAATACACACCCGAGACTGAAAAGCAGGAAGGATCTTTCGGGGGCACGTTGGATCCCTGGTAAAAACATGATATAAGCTTCATCTGAACATCTCTTAGTATAGCATAAATCAGTGCAGTGCTGACCTCTGCCATGGTTGCCTTTTCTTTTTCAGCCAATGCAGCAGCTTCAGCCTCCAGCTCTTTCTTCACTACATAGAAATGAGGAAAATTACACACTCATTGGATGGCAGACTTAACCCTAGACTATTACCCCTGCTCAGATATATTGTGTATACTGTAGCAAATTGGAAGGCCATTCAACCATTTATAATCCAGTATCCCACATAGAGGTCATTAAAAAAATCTCCACTTCTTAAGATGTTGTGATTTAAATTATAAACCCATTATTGTAACCCTTGTTTTTTTGAGGTATGGATTTTCCCCGTTAGAATTTCCCTTAGAATTTTCTTTATTCTAGATGTTAAGATTTATCCAGAAAGCACTGATTTATTTGGTATCTTTGAAATCGTGTCTCTCACCTTGGTTCCTGATGGCGTCCTGGGACGTGAGCACTTTGGGCCGATGTTGTTCTATCCTGGCCAGGGCTGCTGCTCCTGCCCGCTGAGCTCCTTCGCTGGGAGCATGCCGGTGTTGCTTGGCACTGGAGCTGCTCTGCACCACGGCGGGCTTCGCGCTACAGTGTGGTGAGAACAGAGAGGAAGACTAAGGAGGCGGACTATGGCCCCAAATTTCCTTCCCTTCACAGGAAGTCAGCTAATGTATTAACACATCGAACATGCCAAAATTCATCAATTAACCTGATCGTGATTGACATTAAAAATCGTCTCTAACGTAGCGGGCACTCTAGTTGGTGGGCGATTTAACAGTAAAACCACAACACGATGGAGCTTTAGCTTGTTAACTTCCACAAGGATTAGCTACACTGAAAGTAACTTACATGGGCGCTTCCCACTGTACGTTTATGTAACGCTGTTGAAATGCTAACGGTGGCAAATGCTCATTGATGTTAAAATTGTACATACTAACGAACCATGAATGTTCTGCTTAAATAATCGGTGTGCTGTCTTGATGTAAATGCATAAAGATTATTGGTTACTAGTCAGCTAACAGCTAGCATGTGAAAATGCTATGTTTGCTACTTACGCGTTATCTTCAGTAAGTTTCTTCCCAGGCCCTGCTGACTTAAATTTCATGTCCTTCTTAATGTCGTCAAAAAACTTCTTCATTTCTTTTCGCTGTCAAAGAAAGAGGTATCCACAGAGAGAAATAGATGAGCGCATGTAGCTAACGTTGGCTAAAGATGAACCAAAACAAAAATATTTCAGCTGACAGGAGGAAGGAGTTTCCGCTTCATGGACGGTTATGCCGCCCCCAGTGGTTCAAAAAGGCATAACACATTTTCTTCACTTGATTAGTTGTATAAAATTTACACCATAAACAGTTTGAACTTGTATGCTTACATACTTACAATATATACAATTGGAGAAAATTTGATCTTGCACTGTTTAATCTCAGATTTATTGCATCACTTACTGTTATCGCATCATCCAACAAATTATCGCACATGGCAGTCTCATGCAGCCGTATGTATTTTTTATAATGTAAAACGTGAAAAGAGTTTAAAATAACCGTGTGAATTCTACAACATATCAGAGTTATATATTACAACATTTGCTATCTCCACAAAATACATAACAAATGTCATATATGAAATTTTGCAAGTGAATTCAAATTTTACAGACAATTGTTATGTAGTGGATAGTTAAATATTTTTAATCAACCTTTTCCGTTCAGAGAGAGAGAGAAAGAGATAATACAACACATAATACTTCTGATTTATTATGTGAAAATTACGACGTTAACTAGTCTAGTGCTATCGCTGATCGTCACAGACCAGGATATATCAGTGATAAGAGGATTAACATTATGCTTCGTTGCTTTGCATGAAATGATCCCTTCTTTCATTATCATCTAATGATATCTTTTAATAATAAGTGTAAGTGGTCTCTACTAATAACCGATCAAGAAGTGGTAGATTCGTGGTGGTAAAGATGTTTCTTGTGTGGGGACAGGAATGTCACAGTGACATGACATACTGAAAAGGGGAATGATGTCAGACAAGATATTCCAAAATGCGACGCGAACTGGTGTGAGGGCGTAGCGTAGCAGTGTGTGACACATCAGGGTACTCCACCCTGTTATTTTTCACGGTGCTCCCTAAAGACGGGGGAGTGCCAACATTTACGAGCAACATTTGAAGGCATCGCGACAACTACGCTGTACTCGACGTTAATACTGCCACGTCAGAGCGTGACGTAGCCGGAGGTATTGTCCGGGAGGCGGCGCCGGGGCTCAGTGCACAGGACTTCGTACAAGTACAGCAGGAATTAATGCTTATAAAGACCAGCGCAGCACCAGTGAAAGGTGAGTTTTTCCTATTTCATTCATACTTTTGTTCACGTCCTTAGCCGAAATAATTTCTACTAAATATAAACAGCGGCGTGCGATTTTGGCCCGATCTGTGGCGCTTGTCACTTGTGTGTTGCTTGTGAACGAGGCTGCTAAACCACACACAGACAAATGTGTCGAGTGAGAGATCTCCCCATTACTATACATCCATTTCAAATCAAAGGAACAATTTGTTTGATTAAATGCACAACATTTCTGCGTAGTAACTGAAGCGAGACGTCCCTGTTATGTTAAACATCCTAAAAAGACACTACGCTAAAAGACAGCAGGCAAGGTAAAGTTATACCGTTTTATTCTTAAGATATTCTACCAGAATTACAGCAATTAACCATTAGTTTCAGCTGAATTCCTGGGTGTATCTTGTGGAACCATTGCAATCATGCCATTCATAACTCTTGAGTTGGAACAGAATTTAAAATCCACCCGCTGCCTTTACTGGGTGTGAGCCGAAACACACAGTTTTTAATTATAACATTAACTATTTGAATTTGAATTACACTCCTGTCTCTTGATGTCTCAAAGACAAACTTTTACCAACATACCAGTTGTACAAGTATTACCAGTATTAGTAGCCGCTCATTCAATAGTTTAAAGATCTCTCTTTTTGTGCCTGTTTGTTTCAGTCTGGCACAGCTGATCAAAAGTGATTATGGACAAAATTAGCAGCGAACTTGTGCAGAGGTTGGCCGAAGCTGGCCAGTCTCACCTCTTGCAGTTCTGGGATGAGCTGAGCCCTGAGAATCAGGCCAGCCTCACCCAAGAGCTGGAGCAGCTGGACTTTCAGGAGATCAACGTGTTCTTCAAGAATGCCATGGACACGACCACCAGTAACAAGCATGAAAAGATGGACGCCAGCATGGAGCCAGTGCCCCGGGAGATCCTGGGGAGTGTGACAAGGGACAGGGAGAGTGTCAAAGATTGGGAACTAGAAGGTGAGCTCTATCCAAAGTCCCATATTTCCTCATGCCAGCATGGCCACGGTCGTAACACTGCTATTTCTGTTTTTGAAGGGAGTACAACATGCTATGAGGAAACAAACTGACAATATTGTTCAGCAGCGTCAGCTTTTATTGTGTGTTATTTTTTTATTCATTACCCTATTACAACCATGTAGTCATCATTGATTATATAAAACTTGCCAAAAAAAATCAGAGCAATAAGGTTGACCAACATCAAAGGTAAAAGTGATGGCCTCCAGCTGAAGGGAGGATTTACTGGCAGCGGGGCAAATGTAAAAACTAGAGCGGGTTAATACACACAATATGTGGTGATGGTGAGGTGGGACAGTGGTTCCATTGTATTTTAAGATGGTTTACTAGCAGAGGAACACAAAGTTGTCCTTTTAATAAGAGTTTATGCAACAGCCTCTTGAGAATTCTTATCTGAGTTATGTGTTATTAGGAATCCATGTTTGCCGTCTGTGTGGTTGCATAGACTCACAAAACATTCCCAGATCCACCCTCCTTCAAGCATCTGACATAGGAACGAGTTGGCCTATGTTGTTCATTATGCTCTGCTCTAGGGGAGGGGGTTGTGATTGTGGAGTCAGATCATGTTGTGCGTTTCTCCCTGAAGGAAGACAATAGTGGATTTAGGCAGCAGGGAACATCTGGTTTTGGTTTGGGCTTGACATTAACAGAGGTACTGCCTGACCCTTGTGCATGAGGTCACACACTTCGGTCAGGAGCGAGGGTGTGTGCGTGCTTACAAAGAGAATGTCTGCTGCACATCAAGTCACGTTGCAGCTGTTTATGTAAGATAAAGTCGGAGCGTTATAAACCAGTAAACCTACCATAAAAAAGCTTGGCGTATATTTTTTATCTTTCAGTTCATTATCCACTCATTCTTATTCCATGTAACTGTAGATGTAACTTTATGATGACTCCTGCAGGTGATGACTTAATAAGTTTTTATCAACATTTAGTTGCTTATATTGTTGTTATCTCAGGTGTTTGGCCAAACCATATAAGAAGGCTATCATCAGAGATTAGATATTGTGCTAGTAGACCTACATCATTTCCCATCACATGAATATATCAGCCTATATGTGTGTCTTGCTCTTAAATTTGCTATAATTATTCAAACCAACTAAATGCTTCTATTCATGATAATTTAAGATGCTGTGCTCCCCTCTAGGTTTTCGCTGCATTTCTCAGAATAAAGTGGCCATTCTGTTGCTAGCTGGGGGGCAGGGGACCAGGCTGGGGGTCTCATACCCCAAAGGCATGTACGACGTTGGGCTGCCTTCCCACAAATCTCTCTTCCAGATCCAGGCCGAACGCATTGTGAAACTGCAACAGCTGGTTGAGCAAAAGCACAAAAACAAGTGTTGTATTCCCTGGTAAGGAGCGTTTGTTATGTTTGTTAATCAGATTTATAACCATGACCCGCATATTTGTCTTTGATGATTAACTCGTCCATTGTTGGCATCGAGTGAACCTCAACAAGGAAGTACCCAGAGTCCTTCCAAGAATGTTTTCACCAGACAGGCAGTAGAGTGCCTGGCACGGCTGTTAAACTTTATAGTTACTGAATGTAAAATCTGCAACGGTGTCACATCAACATCTGTATATCTGACTAAGGAAGGAGGCTACAGTTAGATGTGTATTGCCAATCGTAATTGTCCATTTTATCCTTTGTCCCCGTGTGACATCAGCCTTATTGTAATAGGAGATTATTCTTATTGTTCCTCAACTCCCTGTTTGACATATTCACAGTGTGTCTTATTTCTTTTTAAAGGGGGGGAACAGGAAATGCGAATTGTAATTGTAAAGGAACACAAAAATAAATCACGACCATGTTATGTCTTTGTTCCCGTCAGGTACATCATGACCAGCGGCAGGACAATGGACACTACCAAGGAGTTCTTTGCACAGCACAACTATTTCGGTTTGGCCAAGAACAATGTCATCTTCTTCCAGCAGGGCATGCTTCCAGCCATGGACTACAATGGCAAGATCATCCTTGAGAACAAAGGAAAACTTGCCATGGCCCCTGGTAAGTAAATCTGCTCTGGATTTGTCAGTTTTGGCTCCATTTACAGTGGTGTTTGGTGTTTGGTGTTGGAGACTCGCTCTTGATTTATCTTAACTGTGTTTGTGTATCTTGTGTGTCAGATGGCAATGGAGGCCTCTACCGAGCTCTGAGAGGCCAGGGCATTGTGGACGACATGGAGCGGAGGGGGATTGAGTTCATCCACGTTTACTGCGTAGACAATATCCTGGTCAAAGTGGCAGATCCTGCCTTTACTGGTTTGTGTGTGTTAAAGGGAGCGGACTGTGGCGCTAAGGTTAGTAGCGTAACTGTATTTCTGTCTTTATTATTTACCGTCTTACACCAAGTGATGTCAGGTTGAAGCATATGTCGGATTTGTCTCAAAACAACAAGCCCAAGCCGAAGTTATTATGGAAAATAAGTAGAGTTACAGTGCTACAGGAAATATTAAGGGAAAACCGACCCCATGTCAGGTTCAAACTTTTATACTGAGCCCCTTTGTCCCTTTTTTTTTATTCACATGGCAAGTGTTTTGAAAAGCAAAGCTGACAAAAGTTAAAGCAGCAGGCCTGTTAGATTTTCATTTTGTTATAACAGCTGTCACTTATCTATTAGAGCTAAAATGTCAATAGTGGATTAAAATGAATCTGTTGTAACACCTGCATTCAAAACATTTTTCAGTGTATCCGATCCATCAGTTTGTATCCAGCTGTACTTTACGCAACGCACCACCGGGGGAGGGTAGAGGACACATTTTCCTCTTGGAATTTTTCAGCCTCATTGTGGCCTGTGTGTCTGTGCCTCAAATTAAATCCAGCTTTCTAGGAAATTTGAGGGTTGAGCCTACAGTCTCTTAGAATTTTGACCAAATAGCCAAGTAGCACACATGTTTATACTATAGATGCTAATTTTTTTCAAAACAGTTGCTTCAGACAGGGAGCAACTAGGAAAAGAAAAAGGAAGAATTCAGAGGTTGGATTAGAAACTTATCTAGCTGCCTCATGCCAATAAATCACATCTGTATGACGCATTTTAACTTCTGTGTCAGGAAATGACTCTTACTTATCTCATGTTTTAGGATGAGCTGGCAACTTTATATGACACATCAGTTTTGACAGGAAACAGAAATATCTGGATCCGTCTGGCTGAACGTATTTGTCAATTTCAGATTATTTTAGGGAGGAAGACCCACTTGAGTAACCAGTCGGTTGTATTCTTTTTTTTAAAATAATCATTAATAATAGAAAATGTCTATATTCATCCTCAAGTGAACATTTGCTTATTTATTTGATAAAGCATGTATAATGTATGCATTTGCACAGCGTACAGTATAGAGATGAACACATATCTGTGACTGACTGGTCAAAATAGAGACCAATTATAAGGCCTTTCATAAGAGTGCATAACTGTCCAAATAGAACAATTATAGACTATAATAATATCATAATAATGACTTTTTTTTAATTTAGATTAGTGATAGGTACTACTACATGTGCAGTGCTTTTGACAAAATTTACAAATAAGATATTTGAAATATTGAATCATTAAAAAATGACATATCTCACAATGATAAGATATTTTTTTTATTTCCTTTATCCACCCCAGGATCAGGAGCTTCAAAACTTTAGTGAACTTGCTAAAAAAATCAGCAAATGCAATTGAAAACATAAAAAAATCTGACAAAACAACAAGAATGAAGAGGCGTATACTGTATGTTTATCTGCTTCTTTTTCCTTAATAAGACGTATAAAGTAGATATTGATGCTTGCAAGGACAAAAGCCAATAAAATGAAAGCAGGAAAAGAGCGTTACTGTTTCCTGCACGTGCTTGTCATTGTTATGTTAACCAGTTTTAGTATTTAAAATCTCCTGGGGTTGTTTGTGCTGAGGCGGCTGTGATGTGGAGGTGGATAGTGTCAACCTGTGGGTCATTACACCCTCCTCAAAGTCTGGTGAAAAAAACCAGCTGGTGAGGCTCCATTGGAATTGGAGCTGACGTCTCACTGCCCAAACACTCCTCTGTAGAATGGCCACAGTGCAAAGACAAGGGACCGAGGGGCTGCTCCGAACTGGGAGAAGAGTCAGGATTGGCTGAAAAACATAGTGTGGGTCGGCTGTTACACTCGGTAGAATAACACATGATACAGTGTGATAGGCGATGTCAGCCCAGGTTCCCTCTGTAAACAGGATGTTATCAGATCAGAGTTAGAGTGCCACAAGTCATGATTACCCCACAGAAACAATAGGATTTCATTGATGATTATTTTTTGTAAACAAACAAACATTTCTGCTTCAGTGAGGGGGAAGAGTTACACACTTTAATGATTACACCATAATTCACACTTTATCTCGTATTGTCAATTAGATCTCACTCTGGTCGAACATCTTTAGGAAAATAACGGGGAAGTGATCGTGTAGGTGTCTGTTTCGCTTTACAACGTACAGAAGGACGGCAAACTCAGAAGTCATTGATTGCTGCTGATAATAACTGAAAAATACAATTTCCGTCAATTATTAGATAAAATAAATCGACACTGACCCTTTTCTAGACTTCATGTTTGTTTGAAATGCCACACTGAAACAAATCTCAGTGTACTGATACGATGATTATTATATTTTCCAGCGAATAGAATGGAGTGAAATATTTAACTGCGTGGAACTGAAGGTCATCCAGAACCCACTCCTGTTTGAAATCATGAGTTAGTTATGTGGTGGAGCAGTGATGGTAGGATGAGAGACCCACCCTCTCGTCATAAATTACAAAGCTCCACTGCAGTTCATGTGGCTTCCCCCCCACTCCACCCCATCCCACTCCTTTCACCAACCCCTTCATCAGGACTCTACTCTGTCATTTGGAACCAACAGATGAGGAGAGGGATATTTTTTCATTCATGGCAGATTTTCTAAAGCAGAATACACTCATCAAAGTCTTAACATTTTATGGCTGAATGTTTCCATAATGTTAAAATCGTATCGACGTATACATTAATTCACAACAGATTGTCCTCATGTATCCCTTAAAGGTAACCACAGATCTACTTTTGGCCTTTATTACTGGTAATAAGTGCTAGCACTAGATTAGATAAGTTGCTGCCAGGATTACTTGAAGTTCTGAACTGATTTTTTTTTCAATACAACTTTTAAAATGGCCTGTAACCTTTGGGGGATGTGGTCGTTTGAAATATTTTTGTCAATGTATTCAAAAGTAATGCAACAGGAAAAAACAGACGATAATCCCATAATAGAATATCAATAGAAATCAATTTTAGCTCACAAATGGTCTTTTGTGTCGAAAATACAATGTTATTGATTTTTGTGGGTTCGTTTTCCAGGTGGTGGAAAAAACCTATCCAACTGAGACTGTAGGTGTGGTCTGCAGGGTGGACGGGCATTATCAGGTGGTGGAGTACAGCGAGATCACCCTGCCAACTGCTGAGAAGCGCAGCGCTGACGGCCGACTGATGTTCAATGCAGCGAATACAGCCAATCATTTCTTCACTTTCTCCTTTCTGAAAGACATAGCACAGTAAGACATTCATACAATCGTCTCTCTCTCTCTCTCTCTCTCTCTCTCTCTCTCTCTCTCTCTCTCTCACTCAC
>OMNV01003395.1:40567-54970 GCA_900303265.1 Brotula barbata
CTCTGCAACATTTTACCTGTCAGTGTGTCATCATTCTCCAGTAAAATATACAGCAGCAACCAATTTCGGTCTTTTCTTTTTGTCTTTGCCCTTATCAGGAAGTATGAGCCGAAGCTACAGCACCATGTGGCTCAGAAGAAGATACCATATGTGGACAACAAGGGACAAATAATCACGCCAGACAAACCAAATGGGATTAAAATGGAAAAGTTCGTCTTTGACATCTTCCAGTTTGCCACGTGAGTTTTTCCATAGAGGGCACTACTGGTGTGTTTGCCCATTAGCAGGCGGTGTCTCACCTCAAACTAAGCGGTTCTCACAAAGCCATGAAGGTAATATGAACAGAAAGAGTACTTTTTGTTCCTTTTGAGTGTGGGCTGTATTCCATATGTTCTTTTGGCCGGCGTCCCTGCCTGTGTTCTGACTCATTCCCCCGTCAGTCCTCTTCCACTCATTACAAAATCCATTTTTAAAAATCTCAATCCTTGTCCACCAGTCCCCGCCTTGCTACAATTCCAATGTCCAGGAGACTGGGTCAAGCTGCCAACTCTGCAGGAAGATGGAGGTTTATGAGCTTTTCCTTCATTCCTTTTCCTCCTCCTCCTCCTCCGTCAGTGTTCAATGACCTCAACTCTGAGTCACACCACAGCTAATCGGACTTTACATTTAAATGAAAGGATTCCTGTACTGATTGACTGTTGAACAAACACGACTGTCATCTCCAACTAACTATCTTCATAAATTAGAAAGCTATGATTACTGCTGTTCTTGATGTGCGCACTCTGAATTACATTTGTGCCTGAACCGACTGACTGGTAGTTCCAGCTGAATCCAGATGGGCTAATTCACTTTACGGCCACACAACCCTGTTATTATCCAGCGTATTCTGCTTTTTTTCTTCTTCTCAGTTGTGTTTGCTGCTTTGACAAGGCTGTCATGATGACTTTGTTATACGTCATGTCTGACTTTTTTTTGTACCAATAAGATTTTTATGAATTTTTACAAGGGTTTTCACTTGGCCACTGCCACAGCCTATTGTAGACCTTAACTGGCCAAATCCTTATTCAATGCATTGCTTTCTTTCTACGTAATTCATTTGGAAATGCCCAAATAACGTAACCTAATCAACAGTCACTTTTTCCAAACTTTTTGTGCAGTCCATTTGAGGGTTTTGTTAAAAATATGAAAAAAAAATTTGAGCACAAAAATGCCACCATTTATCTCTTGGTGAATCCCTGCCTCAACGTGTCACAAGATTCCATCCATTCCATTGTGTAGACAAAACAACGGCAGATTTTATGGAGAACACGCTTTTAGATTCTCATCCAAACCTTTCCTTCATCGCCCAGGCCCAATAAATTGTGAACTTGTGTGCTGATTCAACAATATGTGATCAACAGGACATTTGTAGTCAACGAGGTCCTGAGGGAGGACGAGTTCTCCCCGCTTAAGAATGCTGATCGTCAAGACGGAAAGGATACGCCCACCACAGCCAGACACTCCCTCTTGTCTCTCCACCATCGCTGGGTCCTCAACGCTGGGGGCCACTTCATCGACGAGAACGGCAGACGAGTGCCGGCCATACCCAGGTGACCACGCTGAGGACACTGGAACACTGCACTTCGCACGTTAAATCACCCAGAAAGCGCACAAACACGTGGCATGAACACAGAAATGTGTACTGTTCCCTCCCTCCTTTATTTGTATTATGGACATCATATTCTTTTAGCATCACATCTCTCATGCTTGGTCTTGCTCCTGTGTGTCCCGTGCAATGTTTCCAGAGACGGAGCAGAAGGCCGTGTCACAGATGATGGCAACTCAAAGTAATTATCCCCCTGTGCTACTAAGTGCATGGTGATGGGGTTTTGGCTCTCCTTCCCTCTCGCTCAGTAGTGTTAACACTTTATCATTACCTCTGATCCTTGGTGTCCCCTTTCCCCCTCGCCTGGCATTTTTCTTTTTCCTCACAGGCTGTGCCTATGGAGGAACTGCCAGTGAGGATCAGGTTTGATTTCTGGGAAACTCCTGGTCACATGACATACCGTCATGATGACCTGTTGACGGATCATTTTCCTCTCCGATTGCTGCTACTAATTTGTAGGATGTATTGCATGCTGGATAATCGGCACCAGGCATGGTTCTGTTGGTGAACAGAGTCGATTTTTCAATAGAAGATGCGACTATAGAGCATCGTTTCTAGGCCAACTCTTTGTCTTTGCAGATTTTCTTGCTCGTTTGAAACTTTCATCAGGAGCACGTGCTTGAATAACATCCACAGGCGTGAATGTTATTCAGGGTTGTAGCTCTTGAGTATTGCGTGTCCTCTTCTATCACTCCGCTTTTCTTTCATTCTGAACTTTGTCCACGATGCAGTCGGGCTGTCGCTCGGCAGTCTCCTCCCCAGCACCTACTCTCTGACTAGTCATTGTCTGTAATCTTTTATCTAGAAAAAGGATGAGTGATGGCAATGTGGTGGAAAGTCCCTCCAGTTTGTTAGAAGGAGTGGGCAGAGATTTGAGCACATTGCCAGTCAATCATCTGTATTCTTCTAGAGGTGTCGTATGGGTCAGAGGACTAATCGCTGGTCATGTATGGGAATGATGAAGGCTTAATGCTTTGCTTTTGAACTGTAATCACAAGGAGAACAGCTGTGTTGAGAATTTACTGCTGCTTTTCCCAGCTGAAGTCCCTCTGCCTGTCCATGAGACGATCCCTAATCCACCATGTTTTTGTCTCATCCTCTCCAAATTTGTCTCTTCACACGCACACAGCCTGAAGGATGGAACAGACATGCCAATCAAATGTGAGATCTCTCCGCTGGTGTCGTATGGAGGAGAGGTAAGGAGACAAGGCAACACTATTCAATGGCACCTACAGATGCCGTTCAGATCCGATAGAATCTGTCAAACACAAACAGCATCCTGATGGTGCGACGCGATTCTGTTTTCAAGGGTCTCGAAGAGCTCGTGAAGGGTCGAGAGTTTCGTTCCCCCCTGATGATCGACGAGAACGGAATTCACGAGCTGGTGAAGAATGGAGTTTAGAAAATGAGAGAATGAGAGAGGGACAAGCCCAAAGATCAACCTCACTTTTACCCTCAATTTTAGAAAGAAGAAACTGTGATGTCATCACCGTGCAATAGCAATGTCAGTCTTGTCCAAAATGAGCAAACTAGTGTGAAGTGGATCTCAAATGTTAAATGTGCTTTATATGTGTTGGCGTCCAACTTGCTTTGTATTTGTTTTGAAGAGAACACCATGAGATGAAGGATGAAATCCCTGTCGGACTTACTGAATTGATCAGTCCTCAGGTGCATCTATTTATTTTGCTTATATGACTTATTTTTATATGTACTGATAGATGCTGCATGGGTGGAAACGACCATTTGCTCGTTTTACTTTGTGATTTTTTTACCTGAACATAACTCGAGATCAACATAGGACTATCAAATTATCATGAAGATGTTTCTTATCAGCACGGAATGTAAGGTACTTATTATGGGCTGCGGGGGTATTTATAATATCATCTTCTATTCTGCTTGTAATCTTTGAAAATGAAATATTGTTCAGCTTTAACAACACCCATGATTTTTTTTATCATCTTCATTATTAAACAAACTTCCTCTGTGGAAAAGCTACTTAATGAGTTGTCTTCATGTGTGAGATTACAATAGGAGAGTGTTAAAGATGAGTTTTTATTTAAATGAGCTTTCTCACAATTCCGTCTGCCGTATTTGAATGTGTGATATTTTTTCCCTGTGGCCTGTGTGTGCAGAGTGTGTTTTTTGCATTATAGCTCCTGGTGTGAATCAAAGTTTCCAGCACATGGTTTATGTTTAAGATGGGTCGGAGCATACTACACCACTGCAACTATTCAGGCAATATGCTTTGTGGCTCCTTTCAGTCTTCCTCTGACTCACTTTCCTGTCTTTCTCCAACTCCGTAACTGCATTATGATGTGAGAGCCTGTCGCATATGGGTAAAATGGATAAAACGACCTTCCTTTCTGCTAATTTTATACTCTCTGAAAGGAACAAATGGTAGGAAATCTGAATTTTCTACTCAGATTCTATTATTCAGTATCTTCACATAATATTTCCGTGCAAAGTCTACATTAGATTGCAATAAATTCCTTCACGCTTGCGGCTGCGTGAAATCACAGGACAATATGGCTTCCTCATCATGGAGCGCTACAGGTTGCTTTTCCACATCACCAGAAGAAGAATAGAGGGGAAATGCAAAACTGATCACAACGTTTCCCGCAATCCTTCACGTTTCTAAACAATCATTTAGATCTCTCTTGTCTGGTCAAAAACTCTCAGGCCACATCAGGAGCAAATCACACAGTGCGTGATGTCACCGTAGCGAGTACCACCTCTGCAAAAAGCAAAACATCAAAGGACCACCTCATCAGCACGCCACTAAATTTCACAGCAAAACCTTGCTTGCTTGTGTGCCGTGCTGATATTGAGCGCAGTATTTTACAGGGTGAGTGCAAAGTGTTGGCAGTACATGATGTACACGTAAGACAAGTTGGACTACTTTCAATCAAAAAAAATTTCAAGCACACACCAAATTCAGTTTATTAGGTTTGCATGTGGAAACCTTTGTTGCTATAGAGGGAGATGGACCAAGCCTGACACTGGACATCTCACAGAGACATCACAGAGGTTACGTCCCTCTAAAGACATAAAATTTTAAAAACTAAAGCCGTTTTCACGCTGGGCAGTTAAATTTCACAAAAAGTGGAGGGGTTAGTTTGCAAATTTGTTGTCGGGCAGCAATATTCTGTCGAAAGCAGTCAAACCAATCTATCCTAAAACTAACATCTGTAGAAGAAATTAATTTAAAATTTCAGAGAAGAAAGAAAATTTTGAATTGGTTTCATTTTGAGCATTTTTATACACCACATGACATGCAAAAAATGTCATACTTTGATACTGGACGGCAGGACAATTCTTACCAATATTCAAGAGATTTCCACCTATTTAATACATTTAATCTTACAAAGAGATAACTTTTCTGAGATAACTGTCTGCAGGTTTGCGTTTTGCTTCATTCTGTGATATTTCAGGGAGATCATGTCATCCTCCTTGGGTAATCTTCTTATTTCCCGTAAACAGGATGTTGCACATGCAAAGACAAAAGATAAATTTTCAAAAATAGATAATAACAATATAAAAGATAATACCAATAAACTGTACATTGAAAAGCTAAATGGATTTATCTTAAGAAACTGCTCTTACTCTTACTCTTAATTTAAAGAGCTCTATAATGAGAGCTGTTTTTTAATGCAGCTTTTTTTATTTCTGTATATTTTGCCACCGTAACAGAATTTCCATTGATTTCAATCTCTTTAATGGTAAACAGAAACTTCCAGAGACTATATCACAACATACCACAGATTGAGAACAACCCCAGTAGTATTTGATTTCTTTGTTGTTTTGGGAATTATATTGCGTGTACACAGTAGAAGTTAATCTGATATTGCGTGTAATTAATACAAAGATTTCGATTTGGTCAGCACGTATGATGTGACAGCAACAAACAGTTTGAATTTGATAATTTCCTTATCAAATGACAAACAAATGACGGCCTCCAAATCCGGCAGACAGCAGCACAAACATTACCTTGAATTATGGTTGCTCGAGGCTCTAGCTGTCAGAAGAAAGGCTCTTTTCACCAGGAAGAAAGCTTTCTGATTGGGCATTGGATTCTGCCCTAATTGAAACCTTATGTGTGGCATGTGGAATTCTGGGACTTTGGCACGTTCCCAAGAATCCACAGAATGTGAAGGGTTTTTTTTTTTTTCGCCTCTCTCCCTCTTTCTCTCCTCTCCTCCCCTCTGCATCTCCTTTTTTTCCTATTTGCAGGGGTGTCTTACATCAGCCCAGTGAGACCTGCTGAAGAAGACCGACGGAGGGAGAGAGAGAGCGAGAGAGAGAGAGAGAGAGAGAGAAGGGCTCGGATTTTAACATCCAGCCGTCTGAATAATCTGGAATAATCTGTAACCATCTCTGAACAAATGGTTTGAAAGGAGAAACGTCTCAGTAAGTAAGTAAGTTTGCCTTTTCTTTTTGATTTCATCGTTTTCCTTTTCACCTTGGACTTCAAACTCTGATCATCTTTCTCGTAAACTTCTGCGAGTCCTTCAAGGTTTTCTCCCACATCTTCAGGGTGGGAGCTGTACTTGCACGTCTGAACTCCGTGTACCTTTTTGTGTCAAGTTGTTTGCACGGCAGCCTGGAAGAGTGGACAGTAGAGTAGATCCCTGCCAGATTTAGACTGCGCTCACTGCGCTGCAGATCCAGCTGTTTTTGACGCAGAAGCCATTACAAAGTGTTTGACTTCACTGCGGTTGCCTAAAAATGGGACGAAGGCTCGTTCCTCCCTATAAATGCGTTTTCTCTTCTAATAACCATCGGGGTAAAGCTCAGGGATCTGTTTGATGAGTCACATCCCTGATACATTTGTGTTAAAAATTTGTTGTTGTGACTTCAAATGGCTCTTTATTGTGCAGAACTGGTCCCAGTACGTAATGACTGCTGTTTCAACTGTTTTTCATCAAGTGCAAACACATTTTTCCTGGCTTTATTGTGGCGATGTAGCAGTTTCTAATGTGTTTTGGTGAAAGTTAACTCCGGAAAAGCTCCCACCTTATTTGTGGCCGCTTGGAATTCTCTCTAAAGTTTTTTGTGGTCAACTGAGTGCATGAAATCACGTGGTAAATATCTATTTCATCCCCGCTGCAAAGCAGATTTCAGTCCCTTTAGTGGTTTAGTTTCATGCAGGTGGTATGTGTGTGCTTCAGTGTTATGTATGTGTTATGTTGGTGGTATGCAGGTGGTGTGTGTGTGTGATAGATAGCCACACAGAGGCCTCTTTTCAACCTTTCTGAAGCTCTTCACAGAGGAGACTTCTAAAGAGTTAATTCACAAGCGCTGACATCTGAAGCCGTACTCAATGACCTGAACAATCCCAAAAAGCAGCACGCTTAGGGTAAAGTAGCACAAAAGGTCACGGTGATGGGAAAGATCAACCTGAGAGGCTGTGTGTGAAGTTAGGGTGTGTGAGTTTTTGTAACTTTACCCTCTCTGACATCTTGCCATGTGCTTTAAGTTACTACGAGAATGTACAGCAGGCACATTAAGGCCTAGAATCTGAAATTTAAGGCAACAATGTCAGAAAGGAGAGGTGGATTTGTGGGTGAAACTGAGAATCCACAATCAAAACAGCATTTGCACATGCGGCATGCGCAGCGCAATTTCCTTATTCCCATTGACGTAAAAACCCTGCAAATGACATTTCAATGTATTTTGAAAGAAATTATGAAATCATTAGTAGTAAATGTAACAATATCTTAATCTCACTTCACTAGAAATAAAAAAAAATTTGCAGCAAAAGTTACAAATACTTCTTATGGACGATGGACTTTCTCAGGACATTTTATTATTGAAGTCTTACTTTCGGAGCTTTGGTAAATGAACTGGGAGTTGAATCCACTTTGAGGCTAACAGTTCAGGTTTATTTCAAAGGATTTTGAATAGTTTTACCCAGAATGCATCCTGATATATTTGGTATCTTTGGAAACTTTGTGCTTTTATCTAGAAGAGGTTTTTGAGAAAGACCCTTTGGTGGTTACCTTAGAGTTTAAGAAGATAACGTAAAAAAAAGGCCCGTAAATACACTAATGTATATATATACAGTATATATATATATATTACACATATATATTGTTCAATCATGCACGCAGGGAGTAATACAGAAACTGTTCGTCAGAAAGTAACGCAGGTAGAGGACATGTTGTGTTTTCTTATCACCTGATCTGTTCGGGCCTGTTCTCTAGGTCTTGTTGAAAGGCATTCTGGGGAAATTAGGACTAACAGAAGTTGCAGCAGACAAAGCAAGTCAAAGAAACCTATAAGTAAAATTGCTGTTACCACAAAATTACTCGTGGAATGCACTGAACTGGATCTGGAATGCAGAGCTTTACAGATTTTGACAGAATCTGGGGTTTGGACTTTTCCTACCCGGGTCATGTCGGTGTTCTTGTGTTTGTTCGAGTGCACGGGTAAATACGAAACTGGTTTTATCGGGGGTAAATACATCAGATTGGAAAAGTTATGACTTATGACAGGGAAATATATGGAATGTTTGTGGTGGAGGGTAGAAAGTCTGCTCACGTGTGTTTGTTTAGACGGTTGGAAGGCAAAGACAGAGAGATAGTCGAAGGCCGCCCATTATCTGGCTACAGTTTGTAATTAGCGATCCGATGGATAAGGACGTACCCGAGTAGCGTGAAGGTACGCACACAGCTCAGAGTGGAACCACATTCAGAGTGTGTGTTATCGCTGCATCTTTCAGACATGTCATTTCAATTAGCAGCCCTCCCCTCCAGGCTTTGGAGCCTGACTGACATCCTCATATACAGACGCTAATAACACACCATAGCAAAGGCTGTAATTTCAACCCCACTTTCAAAACACAGCACTGGAGGCACCCGGTGCTTACGCAGCTCTGCAGGAACTCTGATTGGAAGTGTTTTCAAATCAATGCTTCTGGCAACACAAAACCAGATGCACGGCGCGCATGCTGTAATTTGATATAAATAGCACCATTTCGGAGAACATGGTTCCTAAAATACTGCACTGTTGACTTTGTATCCCGCACGTGCTTGAACCCGGACAGTGCCTTAACCAGCACATATCTCATCACCAGAGAGATGGGGTTACATGTAGCCTAAATGAGTGTTAATCCGACTCATTCTGTTTCCAAATGAGAGGCGAGAAAGCTCCGGCGACGGAAAATACGACAGAAAAGTTCAGTTCAATGGAACCAACGGTGATGGTCTCGCAGTCAAAACAGGCAGCAGATTACAAAGACCAATGAATTTTATAGCAGACACACACACACGCGGCTGTCAGTGTGTAAATCCTCCCGTATGTTTCAACATGTGGGCTCTGTGTGTTTTCCTCACTTATCCTCCATCTTTCATTAAGGAAACTTGAATCCTGTCCGTCTCACTGCAGTCTGTCTCCTCTCTTTACGTGTGGCGTTCTCTTTTTGTTTATCTGTTTATCTGGCGCTCATTACCCACCTCTCCCTGTCTCACTCCTGGTTTTCCCAAATTGTAGGCTGTCAGGGAAGATCAGAGGTAATATTTCAACATGAAAACAACCTCATGATCGTCTACAAATGATAGCCTGGTCAGTGGAGACAGACATGTGACTGCTGACGTATTAAGTTTTTGGGACTGTATTTTTATTTTAACCACTCTATTACTCTTTCTTGTGATTCGGTAAGCAGTGGAGCTGGGGTGTTGTCCTCAGGTGAATTCCTACGGGATGACAGGATACGATTTGATCGCTCTTTATGCGCTTTGCTCCGATTTCTTTGTCCCGGTGGAATTTAGAGAGCGGTCGTCCTCTTTGTTGCGTGGCTGCTGCGCGCTCGTGATTTCAGCAGCATGCTGGGGGTGGAGATCCGCTTTAATGGGCGGAAATGGAAAAAAAAAAGAAGAAAAAAAAAAAAGAAATAGAGAACTTCTTGGCCCGGCCCGATGTTTTTCCAATCTGACAGTGTAGCTGTAATTTTTATCCCTGGATATTCAATCAGAATGTGTTTCCAGTCTAAGACTCGAGGCTGCTCTCCTTACATAACAAAGGCAGCCTTGACTTCTCTTTCACGGCTTATTTTCAGGTTTTTAATGCGTTAATATTTGGAGATTGATATAACACGGCGTTGAATCCACCTGTGAGTGCTTGCAGGTGAAACCCCCCGGCCCCCCCAAACAGCTGGTAGCCTTTACGAGCACCAATATATTGGTTTGAACTGAGGCGACTAGCTGTAGGTCCCTTATGGCATCACCAGCAGGTGTGCTCCTTCTCCAGACTTCCTACCTTAAAGGAGACCATAGACGGTGACCCCAACCTTAGCGACTACTTCATTACAGAGTACATGGGTGGTATTAATCGTCACAGAGTACGTCCTACAACAAGACGGAATCCTGACCGCCTCCTACCGTGCACCTCCGTAACTCCCCTTGACCTCACCGATTCATTTTACAACAGGAAATAATATAAAAGAGTTAGAAAAGAGGGCAGTGCGTGACCATTTTCAGCAGATGGATTTCAAACAAAGAAGTGCAGCCACTGATTTGCACTCCGCTCCGAATCAGAAGGCGTCATATTACCGTAAAACTTGTTCTTATGAGGGACAGCCCTGTTTTCCTCCGCTCTGTCACCGAGCGACCCTCGAAATCGCCATAGTACATCAAAGCCTGCGCGTAAGTGGTGGTGAAACGCTTCCCCACGGGTGTCAAACCAAACCCAGACAACGGAGGAGTGTTTCTGCGGCGTTCTCACTTCCAGTCCAGAAAATTTAATTACACGTGTGAGCTTGTGTGCGAGTCCCCACATGCACATTAAAATCCTGTAAGCACGCATGCAAGCGTGCCACATGCTCGGCTTTTACTGCCACATGTTTACACGGCTCCACCTGGCTCTGATTGGGAAATGTGATTCCGATTTCACGCATTCCCATAAAAATGAAATATATGTGATGCCGGTACAGCCTGAAGGCAAAAACAAGAGGTTGTAATAGAAAACACATGTGGGCGCTTATGTGGCACAACACATTGGCACGCTGTATTCCAATCAGGCCCGGCACCAGCACACACACACACACACACACACACTCACACTCATGCATATAGAGTTTATAGCGCTTGATTGCGGTAGCATATATGAGCCTGTGTAAAATGCTATTAGTAAGCACGTGGCAAACTCTTCTATCATTACAACAGCCTGCGTGTATCTTTCTCTAAAGTTGTTAAACAGGTAAAATTCATCTTTCGTTAACTATTCTCTAGAAGTCTTGTTAAGTATTTGACCATGCAGCTTCTATTGAAATCACAGGCAGCTATCGTAATGTTTGTAAGCTGAAATAGATTTTGAGGAGGCAGTTGCCGCGTTAAAAACATCTTATCTGTTCTTATCTCATCTTATCTGATCAAACGATGCCTGTAAAGTGCTGTAATAAAAGCATGATGGACGGCAGAATCTCTTTCATTTGTTTTGCATCCGTCCAGATCTATCTATCTATCTATCTATCTATCTATCTATCTATCTAACTATTGCATGCAATTTCCTTTTTGTAAAGCACTTAGAGTTGCATTTACCATATGAAAGATGCTACACAAATGAAGTTATTATCATTATTTTTCTTCTTATTATCATCATGTCTCAGACTGTGATCCTAGAGCATCACATGGTCCTGCCTCCTATGACCCGTTAGCAGGAGATCTGTGATGGTTTTGGGTTGCTGGATAATGAAGGTTTCAGCCCTTCAGCAGGAGCCTATGCAATACTCCAGGTGTTGACTTTGTGTGTGTGTGTGTGTGTGTGTGTGTGTGTGTGTGTGTGTGTATGTGTGTGTGTGTGTGTGTGTGTGTTGGAGAGAGAGACCTGGACAGAGTCAGATAAACCTGTGTGTTGACTTAACAGACTTTCCCAGGGTGCAGGACCAGGTGCGTTGGACTGCGTTAACTGCATTGTCCTCAGAAAATCACATATTTCTGCAAGTATGAAGGGAGCTGCTATCATATTCACGCGGTGTGAGGGACAAAACGGTATTAACGTCTCAGAATTTATGCGAGAGTTTCACTTCTCCCGAGTGAAGCTTTGATACTGATTACAGTGGCTAGAATGATTAATTATGTCCTGCAAAAATCACTGAAAACCTACCCGTGTTAGTATTCCCCTTATATGTAATCCATCCGTCTTATTCTGAAGTGTAAGGTACAGTATGTACAATAGGGGCTCGGTGATATGTGGATCAGGGTTGAGCATTGTGGACTTGTGGTTTTCAGAGGGGAGTATCTGTCCTTCACCACTTCCTGAACTGGCCAGGAGGGACCCGATATTTATGGGGCTCAGACGACTTTTCCCACAAGTCGAAATTCAAGTGAATAGTTGTTCCTTTCAGCGATGTTGATACAATAAACTCTGCTCGCAGCATTCAGCATTGGGTCTTTATAATAATCAAACAAAGGTCCAGTCAGGGTGTATATGCGCGATGTCTATCTTGTCCGTAGGTCTGCTGGGATGGAGCACTTCACTCTATCTGTCAATACATCTGCACAGTTATTAGTCTGAGCCCGTAGCTGTTATTGTTAGACGTCAAATCGGGACATCTGGCGTAAGCTTCATGTAAATAACAGTTTCATACTTTAGAATGTGAGGGAATGAAGTTTTGTCTACAGCTGACATGCCGAAACACACTCTGAGGTCTACTTCCTGTTAAGTTGACGGTCCATAGTTGATGCAGTTTTTAAAGAATTTCAACATGTCTGTCGTCTGTTGGCGGAAACAGCCGAGTACTTGCCGTTCATTCAAGTCTTCCCATAGGAATGAATGACTTAGTGTTATTGTGCATTATTTCTAATTGCTGCATATTTTATTTGTACCCATTTATCTAAGTAACAGTGTTTCCAGAGAAATATCCATATTTCCTTGTTTTGATTCCTTAGAGCCGTGGGCAGCTCCATGTACCACAAATGGTACTCATGCCACAGTTTGAGAAACCCAGATCTGATTATGTTGCCATTTTTTTATATGTACGACACTGCAAAGTAACTTTAAATGTCCTTTACGGATCCATTTGTGCTCATATTATTTCACCTCATTATGACTTTCCAGTTCTATGTGCTGTTGATTTATGGAACGCACACACACCCTCCGTGCCTCTGATCATGGGGGCCCTTACGCTTGGATCTCTGAACTCTAAAAGGCATGAAAATCCTGGATAAGTCGTGGAATTTGAAAATTGTGGTTTCTCAGGCCTGGAGTTTTGAAGGTTGTTGTTTTAATTGACATCATTCCGCTGAAAACAGATATTCGCATAAGGTGTTAATGATTTTTATTGGCTATAATTAAATGAGAATGATGCTGAAGTTGATCCCTGGTGTTGCTGCATGTCACCATGGTAACAGACTCTGGTCATCTGTAGACCAGGTATTGACTCAAACACGCACGTCATTTACAGAACGTATGAAGAAAACTGCTCGATTCGTTCTACAATACAGAGAAAAATGTCACTTAAATTCAAAATAATGTTTACCGCTTAATAAATTTGTTTTTAATTCACTCTGTCAGTACATGTCCCTTTCCTCTAAATGTAACATAAACATTATCTATTGCCAATCAAACTAGGCCATCATTTATGTTATGTAAGTTTTATGTTGTGTCTGCATTAATCAAACATGGTCTCCATACAAGCGTTTCATTTTTCAACAGGACGGAACATTTTAAAACACCACAATGGAAGTTAAGTTTAAACAGGAAAAACCATCGGTCAAAATCAGTATAAATCCCGAAAATGTGCGTGTCAAATAAATGAACAAACAGAGGGCTTCAATCGTGGTGAATAAATGTTAACACGTGTCAAACACATAATAAATGGCTCCCGGAGAGCGAGCGGGTTTTACAATGTATGATTTGATTTAAATCACTCCGGTTCAAACTGCCACTTAGACCAGAACATTCTTCGAGTAATGAGTTCTATACGGCAGATTGCGTTCCTCTGGAGGAGAGAGAGAATCATATTAACCAGCAGTGAAGGATCTCAAGATTCTGAATGTGGACTGTGTACGTTCGTTCAGCTCCAAGGAATGTAGGTCATGTGCATTCAACCGTGACAGGCCACAGTGTTTAGATTGTTTTCTATATGTCGAGTCTTAGACGCCCACATTTATCTTATCTTTATCTTGTGATCAGTGTGTATTTTATCAATGAACTCAGGAGTTTCCTGGATTAGATATATAATATATAATCCTATTTAAATTTTCATTAAATTTCATTATACTCTCTCATTCTCCTTATCTGTAATTTTTCGCCTTACTATTAGATTTTGATGTGATTTTGCTCATTCATAGCGACCAGCGACACTTTTGATGTGTTTCTGATGAGAAAAGGCTCCCTTTGACGCCACTCGAGTGTGTGTCAAGTACGCTCCTCTTCTTTTAGGGACTTCATTTTGATTGCTTTCAGCACAGGTTTATTTTTTGTTCCATTCCTGAACGCATTTAGACGGCACCGTGAGCCTGACTTTGGTTTATTTGTTGAAGCACTCTGTTTCATTACGTGAAAGACAGGGCTCTGTTTCAGGCTCGTAGACCAGGCTTATTGGAGGAAATCCACATATTAAGCAATAATATGTGAAACAGCGGTGACAGAATTTATCAAGTTATAAAAGACACAAAATGCTTTCATAATGCCTTAATAATAAGTGTTAGTTACAGTGAAACCTCTTTCGAGACCCCAGTTAGGTTAGAATATGTATAAATTCCATTCCATACACTGCATAAGCACAGTGCAGTGCGGTTGTTGACCCCCCCCCCCCA